>JANLJB010001734.1:46942-70548 GCA_026212285.1 Bursera cuneata | reverse complement strand
CCACAAGTAATGTTTGGTAAATCTTGCAAACAATTTACACTAAGAACAAAAAACCCGACTAACCCGATTACCGACCCGAACCCGACAACGATCCGACCCGTCGGATTTGTTTCAACTTTGACCCGACATCGGGTCCAAAAAATCCAACCCGTCGGGTTCGGGTCGGTAGTCGGATTGGGCCCAACCCGACCCGACCCGTCGGGTGCCCACCCCTACCACCAATTAATAATAGAAAAATTTATCTGACCCCCCAATTAAATTTTAAAAAAATACTTAACCCCACATTTTTGTTAAACTAAAACTCCAAAAATTAATACTATTTTTCTAAAATTAACACTTACCCCCAAATATTTGGAAAGGTAAGTATTAGTTTTTTAGAGGTTTTTAGGGGGTAAGTATTAGTTTAACAAAAGTGTAGAGGTAAATGTTTCTTAATTTTTATTTTGGAGGTTATTGTAAATTTTTCATTAATAATATAATAATGATAACACGACTGTGCATATCATCAATTAATAATCATGGTAAGGGTAATACTTTAAATATAAAGTTTATATCATAACTTTGTATCTTAACTGACGTGGTATCATATGTATAGTAAAATAAGTACATAAAAATCAAAATGTAACATCCTGGGTGCATCAATTCCTCTGGTCATCACTCGGAAGTTACCCCTCCAAGTGCATTGGTATCGTCTACCATCGCCTAGAGGTCCAAACTTAATGTATTATCTTGGTATAACACTTTATACCCACAAGCTTTAAGAGGTAGTCTCTATCAGATTTTGCTCATAATGAATTCGTCCCCATGCTCGAACTAAGACCTTATAGATTCAAAGCATCACAACAAAACAATATATTAAGTTTGGACCTCCAAATAATAGCTGGAAATGCCAGTGCAGCTAGAGGGGTAACCTCCAGACGGTGCACTTAGGAACTAGTGCACTCGAGGTGTTACATCGATGTTCTCCCTTCTCCCCTTTTTTTTTTTTTTTTTTGGTTAAATTTTAAAACTAAAATGTGGCTTTCAAAGGTACTGTAAGTGTGCAACCTTGGTTTAGCAATCCCCGTTAACGTAGTACACTATTAATAGCAGTTTAATTGTAAAGATCAAAATGCGAAACCCTGAAAGTGGAAGGCAATTAAGTGGCCGTGACAGCCGTCTTATACATAAGTCCAAAAATATATAAATTTACTACATATGAACGGTTTATAATGACGGAAGTTTAAAGTAACAAACACTAGAAACTCACTGTAAAGCCAACATCTCGCACACCAAAATATTGCAGTTTGGCCAAGATTACGCAACTACTACTATAGAGGACTTTGAACTTTGAACACAAGCATTACTTATAAGCCAATTATATGTCACGCTGACAAGCAGCTAAAAACTAGATTTTCACCAAGGCAACTAGAGACCGTGAAATGATCAGTATTGTCTAGCCGGAATGGTGGCTGCAAGTGGGACTTGATCCTTTCCTTCTCAGTTCTTTTTCTTGAACTTTCTGCCGCCCTTTCTGAACCTTTACCGGCAACTGCTGCAGCCAGTCTTTTTTCACTTCTTCGCCGTGTAACATACTCTTCGGGAATGAATACATCCATTTCTATATGATTGTGTATGGTGTTTGTTCCCAAATAGTATGAAAAAGCCTGAAAGAAAATTAAACTCTGGTGAATGCAGAATGGGATAATAAAGTCTAATAAATGTGTCAAAAGCTATAGTGATATTTATAGGGAGAAGAACGATGGGATACCATGGGCGTCTGGTCCCCATGTTTTTCTGAAAACAACCTGCAGTACTTTCTGGTTATGGGATTACCAAGGTGCTTGTGGTTTCGGGAAAGCTTTTTGACACTTACATGTTTTGTAACGTATGGAGAGAGATGGAACTAGCATGTGGGAAGGCAACAAGCCTTTCACTAGCTCGGAGTCATGGACAAGTGTGTGAAGCCGGTTCACATATGAATATCATCAAAGGGTTTGTATGTTGTCCTACATCAGATTTAGTTTAGTTTTGTTGTTTGATAGGTTCTTTCCAAAGGAGATCCATCCTTTTGTATTGTTTGCCGAAATATTCTCCTGCTATTTAATGTGTAATAAGATTCAAATCTCCATATATTTGACTGAAAAAAAAATTGTCTCTACGTGTCACCAAGCATTTGAAAGCTTCATTTAAGAAAATAGATTGGAGATTGGAGAGTCCTGTAAGTGTAATCTTCTCTTACCCATTGGAGAGTTCTTTATTATGTTTACATGAATTAAGATAAGTTATCATATTGCCAAAAGTTTAATCTTCTTTTACCCCAATTGATAATTAAGATCACTGACATAATGTCACAAATGGATACATAGGCACGTGATATGAAGTTTGGTGCAATAATCTTATCCACTGATGAGGATGAGATGAGCTTATTAATATTAGTCAAAAGCATATTTCCGTGGTCGGTTGTTCTGAGAATTGATGTATTTTACTGCTTAATTTATGATTTAATTACATTAAAGGGAAGATAAAAGTGGCTTATTAAACCAAAAAGCCATGGATTAAGGCTGTCAAATTACTAAAATCATAGTTAAGAGTGCTGACAGGCTTGGCAGAGATCGATCTATATATGTGTCTGTGTGGATAATAAAATATTCAAGAAAATCTTCTCAAACGATATAGTCTTGTTTACGGTGGGCTCCTTCTTTTGTTATGGTATGGAATGGTTACAATGGTATCGCCTATTGGGCGGTTTTTGTTCTTGGAAAATTGCGACATCTAATGTGAAATAATCTTGGTTTCTGACTTTAATATCGTATTGGGGCTTTCAAATTCCCAATGTTCTCCAGAAACGCAGACAGGTGTCTCTCATGATCCCTGTCTAGGGCACAATAATAGTAATCGATCCCCATTGGAATTTGTTCGTATCACCTGTTAAAATTTGCCTGAAAAGGAAAAAAACCATTCTCGAAATTATTGCTTCAAAATGATGAGAAAGGGCACCATGCAAAGAAGGGTTGCCCACAATATTTTCACAAAACAGAAGTAGAAGGGGAGTGGAAATCTGAAGTCATATTTAAAGTTCATAGTCTTCTTTTAACTTTGTCCTTTGGTCTTCTCCTTTGAAGCAAATCATCATTGCCCTCAAGATTGTACAGTTCATCTCAGAACTGGATGCATGAATGCAATTATCAGCCAAGCACGTGTCCGAACCGGATGAATGACACGTCAAATACACTTTGGACTGGATTAAACTGGCCCAGATTAGGGTTAAAATCTTGTACAATCGCTGGTTAAATTGAGTGGAAGTTGAGAAGAGGCCCCTATCTGCCCCTTGACAAGTGAAGAAAACCAACAACGACATGACACCACCTTGCGCACTGCTTTGCTAGTTGGCAGTTGTAAGTTGTACCATGTTGTCATGCTACCTCTCTTTCGGCTTATATCTTCTTGTTTTCTTTTCTCGCTGTTCAACAACTTGAGATCCGTGATAACCTGCTACCTAATCGTTGTTTACACATGATTTATTCTATCTTCTGTTGTGTGTGGACAAGCCCACTTTTCTTTTCGATTAAGAGATACAATAACTTGCTAGCTAGTTCAAACATGCATGATGCCATGAGTTGAAAAAGAATTGCCCCAGGAGAGGTGACCCATTGAAGGAAGTATTACCACTTTTAGTGACCCACATTAATTAAGCTAAAACATCAATTGTATGGGACCAATGTGTACTTGGTAAAGCTTGTAATAAGTGCTTTGTTCTAGGTGCTACATGCCTTTGGATTGTAGAATCAATTAAATCTTCACTGAACAAGAAGTAGCCCATTAATTAACCTTGGCAGGAAAAAGATTAAACGTATTAATGAGTCTGGCTACTTTCTAGAACTCCATGATTACCAAATTAAGAAAAAAGAAACCTACGTAAAGTAGAAGTTTGTGAACTGGCGAAACAGAAGCAAAGCAATCACTATCTTTCGGAAAGTCCAAAGTGACCAAGTTTTTATTGCAGGCGTCGCCGTCAAAATCAAACTCATACAAACATTTGATAATTTTTTTTCACCAACCACCCTCATCGCCGAGGAGTTTGCAGGCTGCGACATTTACAATAGTTTTCTGTGTCATTTTCCTCCCTTTTGCCGACTTGCTTGCATTTGGAGGAGCTTCGAAGTTATATAAAGCTTAGCGGGTTCTTTCTCTGCAGTCTCGCTGGCTAAGCTAAAAGAGTACGTCATGGTTGAGGAGGAGGATTCCAAGAAACCTGACCCCGAGCCTGAACCTGGACCATCATCTGTGGTCAAACCACCTGAAGAGCATCAGCATGCATCTGTTAAAGAAGAGAAACAACCCCTTCAAAACCATGTCGACCCTCAAGAGAAGGCTTTGAACCACCCACTTGCTCAACGTATGACTATCATCTCTGTCTTCTCTCTTTCTCTTTCCTCTGTTTGGTTCCTAAGAAAACTGAGGGAACGATGAAATGAAAAAAATATACAAAATTTTTTTTCTGGTTTTGTTTGTTGTTTTGTTTCTGAAGAATGAAGGAATTATAGTTGGGAAAAGTACGTGTTTTTTTATGTTTTATTTATTTATTTATTTACTACTTACTACATGCAATCAAAATGTAATATATGGTTTCATACATGATTATGAGGCTAATTATAAAACTAATTGAGATGATTTGGTTGTTTTGCAGGTCATCTCATGTTTTTCTTTCACTTGGCTATTTAATAATGATTATGCTTACTAATAATTTAATTATATTAAATTCAGAATCATAATTTGCCTAACCATGTCTAACATCAGTAACCTTTAACTTCTAAATTTTCTTTTTTGCCAAATTCAATTGATATTTTGAGTCTTCGAGGATGGTCAATCTTGTTTCAGAGCTTAATTGTTCTCGAGGTTATCTTCTAATTATTGAGAGCATTTATTTCGTAGGTATCTTATAGCATATACGACCATAAGTCAACCGTTTGAGCAGGGTTTGTAATTTGCATATGCAGATAGATAAAAAAAGGAATAAAATTTTGTCATTTTACAAAGTGCTGAACCATATCCTGGACTATCGAGTAGCAAAAAAGCCGCAGCATGTTAGAAGTCTTGCTTCTATTTTAACCTGTTTGTATTTTAATGTAGCAGAGGTCGCAGGTGCTGCCACTGAGAAAAATTCTGGGGATTCGGTTAGCAGAGGTATATCTGGGCAGATATTAAGTTTTGAAGTTTAGACTTTGATTAATTATTAGAGAGATAATTAACTTTCTCATATAATTGTTCAGATGCTGTACTTGCCCGAGTCGAGACAGAGAAAAGACTGGCTTTAATTAAAGCATGGGAAGACAATGAAAAGGCAAAAGCAGATAACAGGTAGCTGAGAGGCTATCATTTTGACACACTTTTTTTACACTCTGCCAACTTATCAATGCTTGTTAGTTGTTACAGAATAAATTGATTGGAACATATCCCCAATATTTGTTTATATTGTCCAAACTCTCCAGCAATGGCCAACTCTCTCTATACTTTTGAATTTTACAATGATTCAAGTAAAGAGTGATCAAAATCTAAATTTTGGCCCCTTAATTTCTTTCATTCCCTTCTGCATTATGAACTTCTGAGAAGTTATAACTATTGAACAGAGCATATAAAAGGCTCTCTGCCATTGCATCATGGGAGAATAGCAAGAAAGCACTGCTAGACGCGCAGCTGAAGAAGTATGAGGTAACGTACTTTATTAATTACAAGTCTAATATGGATATTGCATTGCCTCTATAGCTTGGATCACAGTGCAATCTTTCTTTTTCACTTTGTTGCCTTGCGTATTATTTTAGCTGCAATTCTTGTTAGTATAACTTGGTCTCAGTGACATCTGAGTAATCAAATTTTTCTTTGGTTTACTCCTATTTTGTGATAGGAAAAACTGGAGAGGAAGAAGGCTGAATATGCAGAGAGAATGAAAAATAAGACGGCAGAAATCCACATGGCGGCTGAAGAGAAGAGAGCCATGATTGAAGCAAGACGAGGTGAAGATGTTCTCAAGGTCGAGGAGACCGCATCAAAATTCCGTGCATCCGGGTATGCACCTTGGAAGTTCCTTGGCTGCTTTACTGGTTAAAGATGCTTTAGGCAAAGATTGAAAAACAAGGATTTAGTTGGCTTTCTTCTTCAGCTTATCTGATTATTTGTTGTAGTATGTGTTGTGCCATTATATTTTGTAGTTATGTTTTTCAAGCGTCCGTGGGAAGCCTACAGTTTGTGGTTGTGCATATGTGGGCTGCCCAAAGATAGTTTAAATTCAAGTTCTTTTTGTTCACTATTTAATTTAATCCATTAAGCATAATATGAGTAGAAAGGTTTGGAGCTTGAAGTTCAATTAACACATGACAGAGAACATATGGAAAGCTTGTCTTTCTATTATGTTTTTGTTTCTGCTAAATGAAAATTAATACTTATTAGTCTCTCAGTTCATTTTTGCTTCGGTTACCAATCGTCCCAACACTTGACTGCTTTTATAATTGTAAGTAAAACCTTTAAGAAACCAGAGTATCTATTCTGAAGAACAGCTATGAAAATCTAGGATTTCAAATCTTTCAGATGGTTTATAACCAATACAAGATCAAGAATTTCATCAATAAACTTCTCTTTTTCAGACTTAAATTCTTCATTTTCTATTGAAGCATCGTACTGCAAGTCTGTCTCATATATTTTTTTGGGAAGAAGATGTGAATTTATAACATTCTAGGTGGAAGCATTGAATTGCATTTCAGGGGCAGCTCATACAACCATCTCAATCCACCTATGTGGGTTCAGAACAGTTTTATTAGAACGTTTCGAGTTCTGTGATCGTAATTTGGATCAACTGAGTTGGTCAATAATTTTCTTGATCTCTATCACCTTTATTGTGAAGAAAAATGTGGAAGAAAATAATGGAGAAAGCATTGAACATTTATATATTTATAAATACAGAAGTTATGCACAATTCCAAATCCACAAAATAGTTACAGAAAAACTCCCCACAAGGATAAATCGGCATAGGCATAGCCTCCTTATTCAACATCAAAGCACAAACACAAATGATTAAACCCAAAATAAAAGATTTTCCAGGCCTTGCTCATACCCGGAAGAAATAAACCAAAACCCTGAAAATCCTTTCAGTTCTCCACTGCCTCATCTTCATATTCCTCTTCATCCTCTGCCACAGCCTCCTGATATTGCTGATACTCGGATACCAAATCATTCATGTTACTCTCAGCCTCAGTAAACTCCATCTCATCCATGCCTTCTCCAGTGTACCAATGCAAAAAGGCCTTTCTCCTAAACATGACTGTAAATTGCTCCGAGACACGCCTAAACATTTCTTGAATTGATGTAGAATTCCCCATAAATGTTGATGACATGGATAACCCAGTTGGGGGAATGTCACAAACACTTGATTTAACATTATTCGGAATCCACTCGACAAAATATGAAGAGTTCTTGTTTTGTACATTGATCATTTGTTCATCAACTTCCTTAGTGCTCATTTTTCCGCGGAACATAGCTGAGGCAGTTAAATACCTACCGTGGCGAGGGTCAGCAGCACACATCATATTCTTAGAATCCCACATTTGTTGAGTAAGCTCTGGAATTGTTAAGGCACGGTACTGCTGTGACCCACGAGAGGTTAAGGGCGCAAAACCAACCATGAAAAAGTGCAGCCGAGGGAATGGAATCAGATTTACAGCTAATTTGCGGAGATCGGAGTTGAGTTGGCCAGGGAAGCGAAGACAGCATGTTACTCCACTCATAGTTGTTGAGATCAAATGGTTCAAGTCACCAACTAGAACACACATACATTCACATATTAGAAACAATAAGTTTTCATATATTCAAGGATTACAACCATAAGAAAGTTTAGGATACATCCGTTGTAGTATAATAACATGGTACATCTGTTTAATTATAGATTGAAAAGTGGATTCACTTCCTTGACAAGTGGATTTCACTTATTCAATTTCTATGGTAACTTGAAAGCGAAATCCACTTGTCAATCTACAACATCAAACAGACATGATAGAAATACACCTTAAGACTTTCTCTTCAAACATAATATATATAGAATTTGTATCTAGCAGTAATAAATAGGCTGCAAAAACCTAATTTTCGACTTACAGCTAGGATTTGTGAGCTTGAGAGTTCGGAAGCAGATATCATAGAGTGCTTCATTGTCAAGTACCATACACTCGTCAGCATTTTCGACCAGCTGGTGAACAGAGAGAGTGGCATTATAAGGCTCAACCACGGTGTCAGAGACTTTAGGTGAGGGGAAGACTGAAAAAGTCAGCATCATTCGATCAGGATATTCTTCCCTGATCTTTGATATCAGTAAGGTTCCCATTCCTGATCCAGTCCCACCTCCAAGTGAATGGCAAATCTGAAAGCCTATCAAATGATGAAGATCCATGATATATGAAGTTAGTTAAGTATGCAACGAAACTGCAAAAGACAATTTATAAGAATACATATATAAACAGAAAACAAATATGGAAGTACCTTGTAAGCAATCACAATTCTCAGCCTCCTTACGAACAACATCAAGAACAGAATCGATCAATTCAGCTCCCTCGGTGTAGTGCCCCTTAGCCCAATTGTTTCCAGCTCCATTTTGGCCAAAAACAAAGTTATCAGGTCTAAAAATATTCCCATAAGGTCCTGTGCGCAAGCTGTCCATGGTACCTGGTTCAAGGTCCATTAATACGGCTCTAGGCACATAGCGGCCACCACTTGCTTCATTGTAGTAAACGTTAACCCTCTCAAGTTGAACATTAGAACTGCCAACATAATTTCCAGTGGCATCAATGCCATGTTCATCACAAACAACTTCCCAGAACTTGCCACCAATTTGGTTACCACATTGGCCTGCTTGAATGTGGAGAATTTCTCTCATCTTGGTATAGGATAGTGATGATTCTAATGAAACAGGCTACTGGGTAGTGATTACTGGAAGTACGTGAGACAAAGCTGAAGAATTAGAAAGAGATATATAGCACTTGAGAGGAGGAGATGATCAGCAAGGAAGATGAAATGCGGTTGGGGCTTCTGTAGGTGCACTTGTTGATTGTGACAGTGATTTTTTTTTTTTTTTTTTTTTTTTTTTTTTTTTTGGTGGCTACAAAAGTGAGAAATGTAAACAAATTTTAATAAATAATATCATGTGTCTTTGTTTGGAGGAAGACATGTCAGAGTCCAACAGGAGTTGTGAGCTGGATATGAAATGAAACAACGAGATGCACGCTAGTTTCTTTGGTCTTATTCAATCTTAAATGACCAACCAATCCTACAGTGTGATTTCCCATCTGTCACTTGGATTCCAAAAATGCCCACTTCTGTAATTGGATTAGTGCTTACTACCCACTTTGCTGATAATTCTGCTTTTTTCTGTATGATGATTAGATGCATTATATTAATATTCTTAAAATAGGTATTAACTGTAATCAAAATTCTTAACGTTCTTCTCATATGCGTAGAGAGTGCGTGATTTGTAAAGAGAATTTCTTTCTCTGATTCCAGTGATTGACATAGATAATAATTGACGATTCATTGGATAGATTTCCGGGAAGATTGGTGATAAGAAAGAAAGTTTTTGGTTCCATAAAAAGAACATTGGAATTTAGTCATGATAATCAATGGCTATGTGAAAGACAACTTCGTTACAGTGATAAAATCGCATATGATCATTTATAAAAATAAATAAAAGAGAGAATGGAAGAGTAAAGAGTTGACACGGATAATGTAGCTATACCATAAAAATCAACAAGATATTGCATGTATAGTTTAGAATCAAATTAGGTGGCTTATAATAACAGAGTGAAGCTGCAGGGTGAGAGGTGGGAAGTTTCAAATTCAATTATTGAAGGCATGAGAGCTGCTGTCTGTCTGTCTTCTAAATAAGTGTTGCTTTTGGCACTGTCTTTGCAACCCCGCACGAGGAATAGTTGGCTACTTGCTGGAATCCAATGTTGATATCCCTCTCCATGAAATCAGGGCTATGAAAAAGGATCCAACTTCCTTCTACCATTCTGTTACTGCATTTGGTCATGTTCTGCTCAGTCCAATAATCGTTGTCTCTGTTACTTTACCTTAACTAACTACATTTTGCATGCAAAAACAACCAATGTATGTATCAGATGTCTATCACTTCATAACGTACACTCTGCACACCGACCATGACGGGTAAGAGCCAATTTTGACTTTTGACCAACTCTCATAGTTACATTATATTAGTACGTGTAATAGACAAAAAGGTGGTATAAGTAAGAAGGGTGTGACTGGCAATGCAATGATTCATCAAGTGTTCAGCTCGAGCATTGTTTTCATGTCATTCAAGGCCACCCGGAAGGTATGGCGAAGGATAGGATAAGATGTCCGTATCTAAATTATCACAACATAATGTTAGAATGTCCCCTCCATCACAATCGCAACAACACAGCTATAACCTCAGCCAGGTGCACCTCCTGATCTCATCCCATGCCTTCCTCAATCACATAAGATGAAATGGTCATAGTATGATGGGGCATCAGTGTTGGAAGCACATGACACATGTTGGAGCCCACGTGGCCTGTCCAATTGGGCAAAACGAAGTAAACGGATTTTTTTTTTTTTTTTTAATTACCCATTCGGAAGATTATAATGATACATAGATCAGCCTGTGTTGAACACAGAAGAAAAGCCTAATTAAGCGAATCATTATGATTATAAGTAGCACCTGCCTTCCCTACCTAAATGGCAGCATTGCATTATTACGTCCCAAATCAAGTGAACAATTATCTTCCATCATCTTGTTGCCCAATTGATGTCTCCACTAATCTAACCAATGACCTGAGCTCTACACTTCGAATCATGGAAAATGCACTATAAATTGTTGAACTGAAACCAGACAACATATTTTAACTTTAAAATACATAAAGTTCTCTTTCAGGTGGCCACAACCTGACACTCTGATAAGCACAATCAGTAAAAGACATGCAAAAAGCATACAGGCGAAAAGGATGTGTTATAGTCAAGTTAACAATGCTAATGAACCACCATTAATGTTATTAAAACTATGGAAGTTCCATGTTAGATTTGTTCACTCATGATGCTTCACTAATCTTTCGATCTGGTTACATCCAATGAGAGGTACATGAGGATCCTCATGCCAAGAATTTACATCACACCTTATTCCTACCATTATTCCTACCATTGTCAATCGGAAACAGTTTAGAAGAGACAGAAGGACTACACTCAGAATTCAAGCGAGGATTACAAACATGACATCACTGAACTTCCATGAGACTTTTATTCATCTTAATAGAGCAGCTCCTCAAAAACAGGATCGACAGATTGTGCCCACTTCCCATGGTACATCTCCAAAAGTTGTTCAGCTGGTGTTACACCTATCACAAAGTTATCATCCATCAGAGTCTGATATGAATGTCCAATGACATACCAAGAATATCTAATTTTTGAAACTAATAACACAAACTTTTTATTTTTCTGCTTAGAAGGAATTGAAGTGTGTGCACACAGCTATCCAAAGTCCAACACATATGGAATGGAAGAGAATGAAGATATTTAAACTTCAACCTCAAACCTAAATTAATTTAACACTAACAGACATTCCTAGGAGAAACAGAAAAATCAGTGAATAAAATATAAGCTCAAGTCATTCACCTGTCCTAACCACCTCAGCCACTGCATTCAAGAACCCAGATTCTTTAAAGCCTCTACGTTCCAAACCATCCTGCAGAAGAATGGATGTACAGGTTTAACATAATAGCAAGATAAACTACACTAGCGGCAACAATAATCCCAAGTTACCTTTGCCAACTTTAAAACATCTTCAGCAACATGCTTCAGCAAACCATCCCGAAATGGGGTCTTCAGACCAGTCTTTGGGACCTACTAAGTTGATTATCAAATTAGATTTGCTATCGCGAGTCATAACCATAGCAGAAAGCTGTAACCTGGCAGTAACTAAATGTTATAGACTACAATTATGTAGAACGTGAGTCATCCTATAATTCAAACTACAAGAGGGTCATTTTCATTTGTCAAAACTCTAGGAGGAGGAAATTAAATCACCAAATGTATGACAATGAAAAAAGTATGCAGATCTGATCCACTTCAGGCATCAGCCCATCAATTATCAAAATCAAGTTTCAGAAGGGAATAAAAAAACGGCGGAAGACCTAGACTAGGAAAACTTCAAATTTAGTACCTATTAACTTACTACATTACAGAAATCAGGCACCACTTTGGAAAGTATGATTTTTTTTATTGCCTAACTCTGCATATAGTGGTTCCCTGTTCGACAGTCCCCCTATAGCCAGACACCAGAAAGTGCAATATTAAAAACTTGAGGGCTAGAGAACACTGTCTTCATCCCCTAATATGCATGTGTCAACTGAGACAATATGTATAACTTTCAACCACTCCCCCTATGTTTAGCTACCAACATTGCTAACCACACAATGACTTAACCCCACAATGCTTGTATGGGTAATTGATTTCTTATGCATTAGAAGGAAAAATAAGAAACAAAGTATGTCATCACCACATTTACCATAATATCAAGCACCATTACCTTATTCCTTAACATTTGTCTTTCTTCTGCGGTCCAATCAGCTGTCATGTCTAGAACATTTTGGAGTGAAACCTCATCATATAATATACCTACCTGATATTTGAAAGAGAATGAAATTGAGCAAATGTTGCTCAAACAAGGTTAACAAAATCTAATAATCTATATTATTAGTTTTTTTTTTTTTAATCCTCTGTATGTAGTGCTGTTGATGGCATGCAGATTATTACCATTAAATCATGCACAACAGGTGTTATGCATAAACAGATTAAAGAGACCAACTATTACCCAAAATGCTGGCAAAGCACACAACCTCCTCCAAGGCCCTCCATCGGCACCTCTCATCTCCAAGTATCTCTTCAGCCTAACCTGAATGCAAGATCAATGTATAGATCGAATTAGGCAGAATCCTTTGGAAAATGATGAACTTTAGCAGATTGATTGCAGAGACAAGCAATAAACCTCTGGAAATATTGTCGTCAGATGATTCTCCCAATCATTAAAAGTTGGCAATTCACCAGGAAGACACGGAAGTTTTCCAGCCAAGAAGTCCTGCAAAATGACTGGTGTTATTGCACAAAAATTAAATCCAATTTTATGGTCAAGATTATCTAATAGGGGGGAGAAAATATTCAGGGTAAAGAAGACAATGGAGCAAAGAGAATGGCTATAGAAGAAGCCTTAGATTACAAGACTATTAAGGATAGATGGAAACCCGGAATGACAACCCAGCACAATCGATGTACTTCTTTTTCCGATAAACGAAATACATTGGAACATCAAGAGCATAGTCAACATACTGCTCAAACCTGCATTAAAATATATATATATATATATAAGGAAAAAAAAAAGAAATAATTAAATCAACGCAATGAAAGATGATAGTGGACTTTAAGAAGAAACTGCTTTTACTTCAAGAAAGAAAAAAGAAATTTCCAAGTTAAATAGGAAAAGAAAATCAGAACAGAGAAATTACATGTGCTATTATCTCTATAGGTAACAGAAACTGAACTTACCCAAAAGAGTCATCAAAAACAAAGGGAAGCATGCCAGTGCGATTATTATCAGTATCAGTCCAAATTTGGCTGTTCAGAAAAAGGATAGTGAGTATGAAGCCTCTTGAGAAAAACAATGAGAAGGCAAATATGAAGATAAGAAGCCTAAGGTGATGTCTTAAACCTTCTCATGCTGAGATAACCATTTGGCTTTCCTTCGGTGAAAGGTGAATTTGCAAATAGAGCTGTTGCTATCTGTTTCAAAATCTACATCAGTGAGATGCCTTTAGATAACAGATAACATCAACACAACAAAGAGTAGAGAAGCTTCTAACCGGCTGCAGAGCAAGACCAGCACGAAATTTACGTATCATGTCCGCTTCTGAGCTGAAGTCCAGATTAACCTATTAAAAGAGAATTTTAAACAAAAATAATCAGAGTCAAGGTGAGATTAGATTGTGATAAGCAGCTACCATTGAATAAATGCAAGTTCCAACCAACCTGAACAGTGCATGTCCTAAACATCATATCAAGTCCAAGTGTGCCAACTTTAGGCATGTAATTCCGCATTATTTCATACCTTCCCTGAGCCAAAAAGAAACCACGTCACTTTAACTGAAATACTAAACTAGCATTGATGAAAGGCCAAGTTCTACAGCTTGGGCAGGCAGGGAAAAGAAATTCAATAATTAGAATTATAATAGAAGCTGACAATGTTGACTCTGGAACTTTCCCCACCTTAAGACAAAATCATTGAATTACAATCTAAGAAAAATGCAACTAAAGAGAGATTAAAAGATGATCAACAGTCTAGTTCAAGAAACAATATTACAGTAACAAAATAAATTGACCCTTGAGATATTGAAATAGATCAACAAAATGCGAAGAGGCTTGGTGAGTTTTGTAGAATGACACACAAGCACTAGTTTATTACCACTTTCCATCCAATTAAAAAAAAAGATGATCAATACCTTTGGCATGACCGGTATGTCTTTAAGTCCCCATTTGGGCTGGAAACCAATTCCTAAAAATCCAATTCCCATTTCCTCTGCAACAGCTTTCACCTGATACATAGGATGCAATGTTTAACCATATCCACTATATATTATCTGCAGGAAAAGGTGAAAACAAAAGAAATTACAGAGTTCATTTTGTTCTGTTTTATTATTGTAGAGATGGCAATGGCAAACAGAACAACAAACCAAAAATTAGCAAGACAACAACAACACCTCTACAAAATATAAATAACTGATATGCATTTTATAAGTATTTTTTTGTCATTAGATTAATATATTACACATTAACATTGTTTTAACAATAAATAAACAAGGGGCCACTGTTAGCAATGGGCTCCAAGTAAAAAAGAAAAATATGCTTGAAGACTTTTAGCCACAAGCTTGCTTATTCCCGCATAGTCAAAAGTATAATGGATTCAACTAACCTGATAGAGGTGTGAATTAACCTCAGCACAAGTTTGATGCAATGTTTCAAGTGGTGCCCCACTAAGCTCAAACTGACCACCAGGTTCTAGTGATATGCTTTGTTTCCCCTGGAAAATTAAATAATAAACCAAAATTAAAATTTCGTTTTTCCCTAAATTAATAAAATATTCCAATCATTGTTGTAATGCAGATACATCCAAAAGAAAGAATATTAGAGAGATCTCTGAGGGTTATTATAAAATAATCAACTTACTTGTTTTAGCCCTATAATGTAGTCACCTTCAATTACTTTCTCCCAATCAAATCTCTCGGCAATGCCATTAAGCAATTCTGCTATCTGTTCATATTTCATAGGACGTAAAGTTCCAATTTCAAAACCAAACTTCTCATGTTCTGTACCAATTCTGCAAGAACCACAACACCAAGTTAGAAACCACAAAAGTAAACTTAAAAAAAAAAAAAAGTGATTTGCAATGTTGGAAGGTCCAAAAATAATACTCTGACTCAACTACAGAGTACCTCCACTTTTCCTTAGACTTGCATCCAGAGGCCAGGTATCCTACAAGATCCTCTTTTGTCAGTGGCTCCGTGGCAATCACTGCATCCTCAGTAGGAGGGCTAGCAGCAACGATTGCTCGATGCCCTCTTTGAATTCCAAGCCCCGCATTGTCTAGATATAAAACTTGAGGAGTCTTAGCAGAGTGGCACGATGAAGAAGAGAAACTAACACAACTTTCCCTCATCCTAGATGCCTCTATGTTGCTAGTCATGCTAAAAACCGCATTCTGTCCAGTTCTATAGCGTGTCACATCTGTACGGACACAATATGATGAACCTGCCTGAGAAACGAGTGCCATGTTGCTTCCCCTGAAAAAAAAAAAAAATTCACATTTCAGCCTCCAAAATGCATTCGCATCATAAGTTTCAGCTAACATATGGCATCCCATCCTTGATAAATAACCAGTAAAATTAAATACAAAAATGATTAGCAGTAACTTCTATTAAGTTCTTTTTCAAATTCCAATTTGATAAACAACATGAAACTGAAAACAACAAAACAATTAAAAAAAAAAAAAAGGCATGCAAATAAAACATAGAAACAGACACTCCGCTCACACACACGCAATTCCCATACTTTTAACAATTATCAAGCACAATAACATAAAGAGTTTCAATTTTTCGTTCTCTACACCCAAACAAGTATTAATGTAATGAAAACTACATAACATCATCCAATTTAATCAAAGCATAACAGCAAATACGTAAATTCAAATTCTCACACAAGCTGCTCGCAATCGAAGATATAAAAATCTAAAAGAAGAGAAAACGAGCTCGTTTACCTGAATTAGAGCTGAGCTAAACGAAACTAGGGTTTGGATTAGAGAAAATTAAATTAAAAAGGAGAAGATAAATACTTAGAATTTAGAAGAACAAGAGCCAGCGAGATTGCGCTGAATAGATTCGCTTGCTTCCTTATATTCTCCTTAGTTGTGACTTGCGTTGCGTTTCCTTTTTACGTGTAAAAATAATAATAAATAGAGTGTCGTCTTAACCAACTTAAAATTGACCTTAAAATATTTATATTTATATTTTAATTATTAATTTTATTATATTTAATAATTTGTGTAACAAAAATATATTTTTTTAATTAAATTAATAATTAAAATAAATAAAAATATAATAAATTAAGATGTATCATTAATACATAGTTTATATCCCAACATAGGATCGAAAGTGTGATAGAGGATTAATGAATGCGTAAAGGTGGACGGGGATTCGATAGTGCGTGCGCCACTACACTGCTTTTTCATGATCAACTTTTCTGGATTGCTGCCACGTCATCTCCAAACCAAGATTCTCTAATCATAAATAATAATCTTCCATTTACATTATACATCCATCCATCCCAGTCCATTCTTCCACTTTTCGATTTTGATTTTGATTTCTCAAACATATTAATTAATCAATTTCATTCTTCAACTGCCAGATTACGAGTTGGAGATCGACCCCAAGACCATGATGTATTCCATGACGATGTGAGGATTATTATATCATCACTTACCTAGGACGGGGTCCCACGACTCATATCTTCTTTAAACAACAAATAAACAAATATCCCTGTTCAAGTAAAGATGATTCTCACGACGGCGATCTACTCACAACCGTCCATTAAAAGCAAACAAACCAAGTGCAATGATTTACCAATTCTGGGCCCAACCCAAATGATTAATTTTTAATGGTGGTGATGGAGAGAGAGAAGAGTGATATAACGTAGCATAGCATAACAATACAATGCAATCGCATATCGCATTTAGAATGTGAGAGGGTGAAATTACGTGCGAGGGGAGCAGCCGAGAATTGAACATGAAGTTTATGTTTTGTAATATGTATCAATATGATGTATGATCCGTAGAATAATATTAAGTATACAAAATTTCATGCCAATTCAAGTAAATAACAAATATTTCAGGTGGGGGTGGCGGCTCCTTCCCTTGATTCTTTGATGCTTATATGCGAATACCAACGACCAGGGAGGAACAGTAACGGAATTTTGACTTTAATTATGTAATATGCGATTATAATTAATGGAACAATGAAACGTCGACGTCACTGGACTCGATGCCATGCTCTGTTGGCCTTGCCCACCCAACATTTCAATCTCCAAGAGAAAAACAAATTGGACTTTGCTTTTGCGATGGCTTATGTATTGGTAGTGAAGAGAGGGACTTAAGTTTAGCCCATCAAAAGCGCCATCATTGTCTTCTTACTTTTAGGTGCACTATGGAACAACTGATGATGAATAAACCAACGCAATTGACAATCCTTTGCATTCTAACAATATCTTCACCAATGCTATTGAGATATTGTTAGAATGCAAAATCAAATTGCAATTTTCTCTAGCTCTTCCTACCACGTAAAGTTGTGGATGTATTTACCTAAAGTTCTCACTTCCATGATCCTCCCCTGATCCGTCAAGAGACAAAAAAACAATTGAATTGACAGAGAAACAGAGAAACCATTGTTTCATTAAAGTCTCAACAACTTCCTGCATAGATGTGTGACCCACTCCCTCGCTCTTCGAGGCCATAGATGGCACAATTACGCTAAATAAAGGATTTCTGTTGATCTTYAACTTAATGCAAACCCCAACCTTTAGAATAGAGACAAGGGAGAATGCTGCCTTTTCTAGTAATTTAATTTGCTGTTAAATTATAAAAAATAAAAACTAGTAAAGGAGTCTACCTACTGAAAGTCACAGAATAATTGAGGATCAAATACATTTTATTTTGTCCACTTTTGATCGCATATTACCCTCATCTGCATTTGTAAATCTTCTGTATCCCTAAAGCAGGAGAAAACGTTGCACTGATATAATTGCAGAGTGAATAGTTCACTCAACTTCCCCCTAACACAGAGCATAATCAACTTTTTAGTAGCACCTATGTTGCCAGAGTGATCAACTTTTGGCAAAGTTCAAGCAGAGTACCATTCCGGTCAGAAGAATATATAAATAATAAACACCCACTTTTTAACACCCAATTTCAAGGGAGTAAACTCTGAGCACAAATAACACCTTAATAAGCTCAAAGTCAGGACTAAGGAGTAAACTCTACAGCCAAAGAGAAACTTTTCCAAACCAGGGATGTTGCAAGCAATTTCTAGCAGAATGACTACTCCGTGAAGGTTCCTTATACAAACAGCCACAATGAACAACAGAAAAACTGAAAGACTAGGAAACCTATGTGGATAGTATATATCATCAACAAATAAGACCTAACCTAAATTATCCAGTTTAACTCTACCTTGTCAGTTCTCATGAAAATCATATTAGTTAATCAACACGGCAATGATCTTCTGATAGCTCAACAAGAATACCATGTTATTTTCTACTACACATGCAAGTCATCTTTCAATTTCCAACTATCTCAAAGAACCTACCATTCAAAACGTTTGAATAGAAACAGAAGCACCAATAGTGATTGAAAGTTCCAAACATATACATTGTACAAATACTACATACATGATGCATTCATGGCAATCCAATGCGGACCACAATTTTCTTTTTCTATTCTTTTTCTTTTTCTTTTTTTTTTTTTTCTCCCTGCTTTTTTTATTATACACAGCAAGGACACTATAGGACTATTATATTCAAGAATCAGATGAAGCACAAAGAAATCTGTACAATTATATGTGTCACAAGAAAATATCATCAACTGCAGTTGAAAAGGTTGGGTAATCTTCTTCCTCCTCAACCTCCAACTCTGGCTCCACAGATCCAAATTCAGCCGACTCAATATCAGCAAGGTTTTTCAGATCAACCACTGATAGCTCATCTAAGTGCCTCACCACCAAGTCTGCAGCCCCAAGCTCGTACACAGGATGCTTGCTAGCAACAGCCACACACTTCATCCTTGCATCATGAGCAGCTTCCACCGTCTGATTAGAGTTACCAAACACAATGCAGCGCTCAGGTATGAAGTTTAGAAGTTGAGCAGCATATACAAACATCTCTGGATCAGGCTTCCCCCTATGAACATCTTCTGCAGCTACAATAACAGTGAAGTACTCTTCAATCCCTATGGTCCCAATAGCAGTCTCCAGAGTTTTTCTTGGATGAGTTGAAACCAAAGCCATCGGTATCTTGTAATGCATCAATACATTCACAAACTCTTTAGACCCATTTCTTAATCTATATATCCCACCTTGTAGAGCTTGATAAATTTCTTCCCACCTCAAAGCCATTCTTCTCAATGCTGCTGGGTCTCTAGACCAGCACAGAACTTCAGATATAGCCTGTTCATTTTTCATCCCTTCTATTCTTTTAAGAATGAAAGCTGGGGGAGGAGATTTTCCTTCTTCTTGAGCAAGAGTCAGCCAAGCCTGCTTCTCTAGCTCAGGATTGTCTTCGATTAAAACTCCTTCCCACTCAAATATAGCACCTAACCAACCACAGCCCATTCTTTCTTGTCGAAGCAATGGATTGTGCAATGAAGGGTTGTCTGCTTTATTCTGTGGCGGCCACAAACCTGGTCTTCTATCAACACCGGTGTCAATTTGGTATTTCCAGTCCCTAGGTATTCTATCTTCCTTTCTAAACGAATAAGTCTCTTTTGTCAGCTCCATCGCAAGTGCACTAATTGATGAACTAATTGACCTGTCAACTTTAATTCTTGGAAAACTAACAACCTTTCTACCAATAAATTTGGTTACAGGGAGTCTGCAATTATACGGAAGTTTCCTTTTGCTAGAGACATCCTTAAGAGGTATTCGCCCACACATAGGCCGATACCCTAGAAAAGAAGTTGCTGCAATTGAATCCACCACCATATTTACCAAGGGACAATAACTCCACCGGAAACGAAATAAGAAACCCCTTATGCCACAAATCCTTTTGAGTTCCTGCCCAACGGAACACAATATCAACCCAAATTTGGCCTAAACACCTACAAGACTACCCAGCTGATGATTCACAACCACAGTTCAAATTTATCTCAAAAAGATACCACAATTAACACATCAAAATCAAGATGACCTTTTAATTTTACCGAAAAGATCCGTTCTTTAACAAGAAAGCAGCATCAAAGTTATTCTGTCTAAACCCAAAAAGATAAAGCATAAACCAGCCTTTGTCACGAAAAAAATCCAAACTTTATTATCAAGAAACCACCACCAAACATCCCCTTGAAGCCAAACTAAGCATAACCCATTTGCCCCAACAAGCTAAACGCTCAAATTAACAATCTAAAACAACTATAAAACCTGTAAAAGTCAACCCAAAAACCAGAAAGTCAAAATTTAACAAGAAATAACGAAATTAAAAAACAAAAACATATTAACTTATATTTACAACTCTTATCAAGATTCTAATTCTACAAATCATTGTTCACCGACATACCTACCATAAAAAAAATTAAAAACACAATAAACGGAAAATAGAAGTCTATGATTATTCGTTGTATGTATATACACAGAGAGGGAAAGAAAAGAGTAAATGAAGAACCTGAAGAGGTGGGAAACCGTTGATGAAAGAATGGACGGTTAGGCTTGGAGATTGGTGGAGAAGGAGATTGAGAGGGAGAGGGGGCTAGATTCTAGAGGAAAAGGTTGTTATGAATCTCTCTCTCTCTTTTATTGGATTTTGAGGCTTCAAGAAGAATGCGTGTGCGAGTGTGTTTTCCCTTTTTTTTTTTTTTTTTTTTTTTTTTTTTTTGGANTTTTTCCCTTTTTTTTTTTTTTTTTTTTTTTTTTTTTGTGGCATATAATCTTCACAAACAAAGCCTTCAAGGGGTAACAGATGGTGCCGGCGTGCTGCATGTACACGTGTCGGTCATTTCGTATGGATTTTACACCCCAAAGTCCATGCACAATAATATCTTCATCTTAGGTTGCCTTTTTTAAATATTACAAAAAGTACCGTCTTCCACTCAATCAAAATGGATAAAATTCTAATGAAATTTTTGAAAAATAACCATATTTTAAAGCAAATTTAAATATGACAACGTGGAAATTTAAAAATAAAAATAAAAAATAACAATAAATATGACAATCGTTGCAAACGTGGAAGTTTCCGAGCAGAACAATTTATCAGTTTGAGTAAGGTAATAGGCTAATAGCAAATTTAAGCAATACCCTTTTTCTTTTCTTGTCGAGAAAATTTCAGGAAATTTTCATTAATCATTGAGAAAATTTCACTGAATTGAGCTAGATTTCAACATTGTGCTTACGGTGTTTCGTTGACTTTACTTGTTACAAGACAATTGAAGATTCTTAATGATGTGGATGGGTGATAGAAACAATGACTTTTATTTATTTATAATCATTATTAGATGAGATCAACCGACGTATATGAATATTTATAGAGTTATTTTTCTATTTATATGGATAATTTACAATAGTATAACATGATTCTATGTATTGTTTAGTACTGGAAAATTTGCATTTTATTTATAATCCGTTCCAAAATGAAGGGCAAGCACGGGGGAGGTTGAATCTTAATATATCTCCATGACTCCATATTTTACTTAATATTTACCTGAAAATTATGAGAAACAATCAAAATTAAGAATATAGGTTAAAAAATAACTAATTTTTTTATTTATATTATTTATCTAACTATTCGTAGTTGATTCATGTGACTGTTTGACAAGTCTGATAATTTTTTATAACATTCAATGATTATACATTGACTTTCTAGCAATTATCCGATGAATTCAATAACTTTTTAATAATTATATGATGAATTTGATATTTATTTGATGATTATTAGAAAGAGTTATAAAATAACAAGTTTAATTGAAAAAAGTGTGATATTTTAGTTATTTTAAGTATTAAGTGATAAATAAATTATATAAATTAAAAAATTAATTTTTTTTTTCAGTCTGAACTCTTAATTTTGATCATTTATCATAATTTTGTATATTTATCTAACCAAAGATAAAATTACGAAGGGATTAGACAAATTTAGATGATTATTAAAAAAATGGGTCTCCATCTTGTCGGCCTCGGTTAAAACAAAATACTGAAAAGAAGATTTGAAAAAGGGTTTTAAACTCTTGAGCGTGTTACTTGTTTTGGGTTAGGTAGGGTTTGATTGATGATGGATGAGAATGCGGTGAGGGATGGTGTGGCCGCTCAACGTTGCTTCTGGAAGTGAAACGGGATCACCAGATTCTTCTTTGCGAAGATCAGAGCGATTGGCCAGCGCAAAGCAAGTACAGAACTTTCTTCACGCCGTCAAGATTTGACCACATCGTCAACTCGTAGCACCAACGTGGATAAAACTGGGAATCAATTTAAAATATTTTCTTCCCAACTATTGCAAAAAAGAAAAGAAAATTTTAAATATTTAAATACTTAATATTAATTTTATCAAAAATTATTTTTATAAATATTTGTAATATATATTTATTTTAGAGGATACATAGTATCCTTATTTATTTATTTTTTGTTCATTTCAACCCTTTAAATTTAATTTTGATGATAATAAGGATTAACTATATAAGCGAAATCAACTTGAATAATAATAAATGTGTAAAAATATTAATTTCAAATATTTTATTTTAGGTGTTGAAATTATAAAAATGAACGTATAATTTAGATTTATATATTTAAATTTTAGCTTGATTTATACACTTTCAGATTCGTACCTATTGGCTTTCTAAGGAAATTTAGCAGTTTTAATTTTCTTTACAATATTTCTTTTAAAAATGGGTATTTGTTAAAGTATATTTGGGTAGTAAAGTCAAAAGAAAAAGAAAAAAAAAATTTGACTTAAAAAGGTTTACAAGCGATCTGAATGGGCTCGTATACCATCATCACTTTCGTTAGAGTTGAACTGAATCAAAGCCCAGCAGATTCATGTGATATGCGGGTCAACCCAAGTCTGAAAGATAAAATTACGAAAAAACCAATATCATGGTAAAAGCATGACCAAGAGCCCAAAGAACACAACAGATAGTAGGGGTGGGCAAAATTACCCGACCCGTCGGGTTGACCCGAACCCGACCCGACCCGTCGGGTTTTTTCGGGTCATCTCCTTTGAAAACCCGATTTCGGGTCAAGTTTATTGGACCCGTCGGGTTTCGGGTCAATGGCGGG
>JANLJB010001734.1:18661-46560 GCA_026212285.1 Bursera cuneata | reverse complement strand
CAAGTCTGAAAGATAAAATTACGAAAAAACCAATATCATGGTAAAAGCATGACCAAGAGCCCAAAGAACACAACAGATACCATCAGGTCCAATAAAATAAATGAAACACTCTCAATGAGAAGCCGAGAGAACCAACTATTACTTGCAAAACCATACCGTGTAAGCTTCTATTCATTCTTTAACTTTCTTTTCGTGNAAAAAAAAAAATCAATAATTACATAAAAATCCAAATTTAAGAGTTTGAATTAAATAATAATAAAAAATTTTAAAATTTTAACTTATCTAATCAAGCTACGAGTCTACCGACACATTAAACTGTGACAAACTAACATGTTAGTTAAAAACAATGGATCGTTAGCCTATCACGGGTATATGAGTCAGACAAATCAATATTAAAGAGTTAATAATTTAATTAAATAAATCAAATTTTTTTAATACATATTTTTAAGTTGGGTTATTTTTATTAATAAAAAGGTATTTTGAAGTATTAGTTAAAAAACATGTATTGGATTTTTCTTTGAGATATTTTGTACGAAAAAGTTTTAATTATATTGGTCGATATTAGTTAGAAAACATTTATTGGTCTATCGTAATGTGACACACGAAATAATGAATGAAAACAAAACAAAGGATGGCAAAATCGTAGTTTAATCAAAGAAAGGGACCATTTTGGCACCGCCAAGAATTGTAATAAACTTCAACACACTTGGCGGGCTCTGAGAACGTTGTTTTTTTTTTCTTCAGTGTGTAGACAAGGCAAGTGAAATGGGGAACCGTCGTTTCGCCCAGGTCTCGACGAGCGACGAAGACGACGACGCACCAGTGACGACTCGAACGCGCAGATCACTAGAGAACCAGCAATCGAGGCAGAACAAGAGGAAGAGAATAAAGCTTCAAGAGGAAGAGGAGGAGGAAGAAGAGGAGAAAGGGAGAGAATCGAAGAGGGACAGAAAAGGAAAGGAGAAGGAGAGAGCAGCGGAGAAGTCTCGAATTGCAAATATCGAAGAAGTAAAAGATGAGGAGGAGGAGGAGCCACCGCAGGAGGACGCCAAGCCGGTTGGTGAGCCGGTTAGACTTTCCGGCAAAGGGAGGGGGCGGAGGAGCCATTACGAAGGGTTCGAGTTTGATGGCAACAGATACGAACTCGTCAGTACTTCTTAACGAATTGTTTAGTTTCTATCGTCAAATTTATTGGATTTCGCTTGCATTTGTTAAATTTAGGGTTTCTTTTTGTGCAATTTTCTGTTTGGTTGCTGAGAAACGATTTTTGATAGAAAGTCTTGAGTGATTTGTGTTCGTATTCTGTTTATAAATGTAAATTTGGGTTTGCAAGAGCTATTGCCCGAGTTAGAACTGGATTTACTTATTCTTATCTGGTTGATGTTCTGCAGGAGGATCCTGTGCTTTTAGTTCCTGAAGATAAAAATCAGAAGCCTTATGTGGCAATCATCAAGGTAACTTTCTTCTGAAGCTACCATATTTACTTTACATTGCTGTGCTGATGTTAATTCATAGTAGACGCAGTTGCTGAAGAGCATATACGACTTCTTCGTGGCAGTAAGAAGTTTTTGTTTTACTTAACATGGATGTTTATGTCACTGGTTTATTGTTTAAGTAGATATGGAATAAATTAGACTTGAGAATGAATATTAGAAGTTTTCTCGTGTTATTACTTTTCCATATGTGTTTCCTTCCACTCTGTTTAACAATCTTGTGAAAAGTGATACATGATTGTCACCACCAACATTTTAAGCATGGTGGACATTGCCCAAAAGAAATTGTTTTTTTTTTTTTCAACTTTTGTTCTGTTAAACCGGTGTTGTATTAATTATATCGTTTTCTCCTTTTTTTGTTTGGATGTATACACATTTGTTTTTACTTATGTGGATAATGAAAGGTGTTTTGTTTATAGGATATTTCTCAGACCAAAGATGGAAGCATGATGGTTACTGGACAGTGGTTTTACCGCCCTGAAGAGGCTGATAGAAAGGGTGGTGGAAATTGGCAATCCCGTGATACCCGTGAGCTCTTTTATAGTTTTCACCGTGATGAAGTCCCAGCTGAATCTGTGATGCACAAGTGTGTAGTGCATTTTGTCCCCATACACAAGCAGCTTCCAAATCGCAAACAACATCCTGGCTTCATTGTACAAAAGGTTTATGATACTGTGGAGCGGAAACTTTGGAAACTAACTGATAAAGACTATGAAGACAATAAGCAGCATGAGATTGATCTTCTTGTTCAAAAAACTCGAGCGCGTTTGGGAGAGCTTCCTGACCTTGAGCCTGAAGATGCTGCTGCTGCTGCTGCCGCTGCTCCTCCTCCTCCTCCTCCTTCTCCAGAGCAGGAAGATCTACTGAAGACTAAGAGAATTCTCCGGAGAAAGAACATATCACCCCTTGATGTTTCAAGAGAGGAAGAAACGACAACTAGGTCTGATCAACATCTTAAAGCCGAAACGCCAGGAAGCTGTACAAGCAATACCTCGGAGTACTGCACCATTTTAACAAAGTTTAATGCATTAACTGGAGAAACCCATCGTGACAAATGGTTGGAGAGGCTTCTTCAAGGGGTTCAGTATATGTGCAATGCTCCCGAAAGCACTAATAAAGATGAAAATGGAGAAGGTGGTCGTGATGGGCTAGACCATGAACGAGATACTAAATGTCTGGGAACTGCTAATGGATCTCAAGAAAAGAGTTTGAAGGTACAAGGTTAATTATTTGTAGACAATTTTGTCATTTATTGTAGGAATATCTCCTTTTCTTAGTCCTGGTTATGTAAATGGTCATTGTGCATCAGAATTTGAGGATTAAATAGATGCTGATTCAGATTTTATTAATATTTTGGTTCTTACAGAGCAGGAAGCTATTCATCTGGCCAGATACTGCTGTTCCAGCAGTGACCGCTCTTGAAAAGGCTTCACATGATGCTCTTTCCTCAGATTTTCAGAAATATAACCAAAAACTGCGGCAGCTGGTGTTCAATCTCAAGGTCAGAAGGATGTCTTTCAGCTTGATGCACACACTAATTGGTCCTTGCATGCATTGATGAGTATAAATCATTTAATCCACCCAAACTTGTTTATAAACTTTCAAGATTTTTCTTATTCTGAGATTGTAAGGCAGAGAGTGTTACACTTTACAAGTTCATAATATTTTCACATATCACGGTTAACGATGGAAGAAGATCAATGACAATATTCTACCACCATCTTCTTCCAATTATTATTGGAAGGTAGATAGGTTATGATGATTGTAAATATGACGTCTTCACATTTACCTAATATTTGCTATGGATTCCATGATATTGTGTTGATAAATTTTAATTCTGATTTTATTAATTTTTTTATTGTGTTCTTGGCAG
This sequence comes from Bursera cuneata, assembly GCA_026212285.1. Lineage (NCBI taxonomy): Eukaryota > Viridiplantae > Streptophyta > Magnoliopsida > Sapindales > Burseraceae > Bursera > Bursera cuneata. The sequence continues at coordinate 43,194 of JANLJB010001734.1, read as the reverse complement.
AATACAACACTTCTCGCCCGACGTCTACTAAATGGGGAGTTGGAGCCTTCTAAAATACTCAACATGTCACCTAATGAGTTAAAGGTATTATTTTATCATTGATGGATTCTGTGGGTTTGTTTCTTCTTTTGCATTTCATATGTAAATGGTTCTCTTGAGAGTCTATTGACTCTGTGACATAATTGTTTTGGTTGGGCAGATATAACTAACAAATGGTGATGATTATCGTACACTCCCACCCATTTTCTGAGGGAGTTACTGTTAGTGCAGTGAGTGATGGGAATATTCTGTTGTTTGTTGAACTCTATTAGCCATGTTAATTGGAATGATATAGCTGAGGAATCATCCTCATGTAGTCATGTTTTATAAACAAGAATCAACTTATTTTCAATTTCCCTTGGCTCATCTAATGGGTGAAATGTTACAAAAAAAATTAAATCTACGTTATCATCTCGCATCGTAGCCACAAGTCTTATGACAGACTTCTTAGATTGAAAGGCTGCATATTGCCAAAGAATCTTTCAATCGTATGTAAAGCATAAACACCTGCTCAAATTCAATCTCTTACTTTGCTATGTGAATATCTATGCAACCATTAGATTGATTGATTGATCATATCATTTGCATTATGTGACTCCTTTAAACCTATTTTTGACATCCATTTATGCTGTTTGGAACTAGATTAATGGTTTTGCCATCAATATGCTATGTGTGAAATTCCTTCAATATGCACGATTAAGTTGAAATTCTTTTTTGGGTTTTAGCTCTATCTTTGTTTGACATGATGTAGCATGTAATTTATTTTAAAAAGTTTGAGAACTAGACACAAAGATGTAGCAGCGATGGCCATGTAGCATTTGCTGTTTGTAACAGTACAGATCATTGCAAAACTATGGATCATTAGTTGCTTATTTGGAAAGTTTCACTTTTGGCCAAACTTATTATGATATTCTATAATTTGCGATATGTGATCAGCAGTCTCCTATGTTGCATTCATATCTATATGCTTTTTGTGATCTGGTTAAGTTGAATGGAGAGATATCCTACCTTATTTTTTTTGTAGGACGGTTTAACTGCGGAGGAGATAGCTACGAAGGAGCCTGATGACTCAGAGCGAATGCAGGTAAGTTAACTTTTACCTCTGTTTGCTTTAAATTTTAATAGTTGAATTAGTTCCTCTGTTGTGCCTTAGGCATTTGCACCATGTTCACTTTCCTTGTTGTGAAACAGATGACAGATGCTCGGTGCTCTAGGTGCAATGAACTCAAAGTGGGTGTGAGGGACATTATCCAAGCAGGACATGGAGACCGCTATCAGGTTCTTGCATTTGGTCCTCTTAACTTCTGACGTTAATTTCTGTGTTTTCTGTTTGATTGCTAATCTTATTGAGTCAGCATCAGTTCAGACATGCAAATTCACGGAGAATAGGCATTTTGATAATCTAATTCAATCTTGAGTTGTGGCTTAGTTTACCTGGGCTGTCACATTCTGTGTAAAAATTTGCTTCAATGAGTCAAACACACTGGACATATATGTTGGAGACTGTATGCTCTCTACAATCTTAAGCTGGCATTTTTGAACTCTTACTAGTTCTTGTGGCATTTTTTACCGAGCAATTATCTACTAGTTACGTGTCTAGAGTAATAAAACACCAACCACAATTATATTTGGCAGCTCAATAAAATATTTCCTTTTTGTTAAAATTGCCAACTACGATTATGAGAATCAGTTTATCCCCTTTATTTTACTTCTTCCCTTAAGTTTATATTGCCAAATATGAGATGAGAAGTCAAACTCATGGTTCGTGGTTCTTGAATCTGTTTGTAATTGGCTGTATAAGAAACTTATTCCTTTTCATTTATATTTCTTGCTTTTTTGTTACATAATTGCATATAAAAAAAAAAAGCTTTATTTTTCTGATTTGAGTCGGTTTGAGAAGAATTTCTCTGTTAGTAGCTAGCTCTTCTCTATTTGTTATTTGCCACTTACCTTTATTTTTTGGGACTGGTTTCAGTTGGAGTGCATTGCCTGTGGTTATTCGTGGTATGCTTCAAGAGACGAGGCATCTACACTGACAATCGATGGGCCAAGTTCTGCAAAAAATGTAGGCACGGCACCATTGGCCACAACCAAATTCGAAAGTCTTGAAAAGAAGTTGTTGAGTCCCCGTGAGTCGGATAAGTCAGCCAACGAGGTTCTGAAGAAGTCAAGCGAAGCATACATGCCCGTGTTAGAAGCCCAGAGATCATTTGGCAAGACGAAGAATGAAGAGAATCCTGAATCGACCAAAAAAGCAGAGTGAGTAGGAGTAGGAGATGTACAGGCCTTTAGGTCAGATTTGGGTTTGCGTGCTTCTCTGTTTTAGGCGGGAATTAGCGGCCTTTTTGTACATGTAAACTTTAGGAGCTTGTTATGCATAGGTTGTGTTTTTTTTTTTTTGCCTTAAAGTCCAGCTAGGGTTTCTTCTGCATAGTTTTAACAGCTGAAAAAAAGGTAATGCCTTATACATATCTCAATACTGCAACTCTACTGCGAGATCTTTATCATGAATTGGTAGAATGTTTATCTCATTTTTTTACCTCTTGGATCTTTTTTTTACGTTTACAAAACCGATAAATGAGATTCAATTTTTCTCGTGGAAGATGATGCGGTGGATATTCATAACGTCATAATGCTATACTCATCTAACAATAAAAAAAAAAAAGATTTCATGGCTTAAGTGGGTGATCAAATCAATCGTTGGAAAATCCGATCATCGGATTCAGCACATGAGATGTGAGGAGGGAGCACTAATATTCACTTTTATGAACAAGAGTGCGAAGTGCATCCCCTTTGATTCTGCATTTGAAAACTCGAAGTATTTGGATCTCTAAGTTTGTATATAGTGATCCAACGGCAAATTAAAGAGAGAATAAATTAGATTATTAGATGGCGTAAGTACAAGTACCAGGTTAAAGTAACTAGAAGCTGGAGATTCCGTCAGTTGGATGTGACCGACTCTTACTCAGTTTTGCTACCTCCCGCCCAAACCAATCAATCCACATTTATTTCCACCTTCATTTACCATTTTCTCCTTTGACGTAGGGAATGCTGCACATCCTACTATTTGACATTATGACCCTTCTTAATACTGTCGTCCCATAAAAACAAGCTAAATCACAATAGGGGCAATCTTGTCAACTAACAATTCCACGCCATGGTGGATCTGGGGAGTTTATAGTAAATACACTGGGGAGGGAGGGATCTGCAACTCATCTCATTAAATATAAATGAATAATTTTAATTAAATAATATTTAATTATTGGAAAGGGTTAACTTAATCGTCTGGCATGGCATTCCCAAAACTAGAAGATTAATAATAATGATAGTAATTATTCAGTGATTTGGACACTCACATTTGTCAGTAGTCCAAAGCACCCCGTCCACAAACCAATTGACGACATTACCCGTACAATAAAAACTGTGATTTAACATTTATGAAGCCTTGTTTTGTCTTTTCATACAAAGGTAGGTGCTCCTCGTTCTGTTTTATGATTGTCCGTAACAAAACATTAAAGAAAGAAACCCACACAACGTAGCGGCATAGCATATGATGACTCGAACAAGATGGCCTTTTTTTTTACTAGACATGAACAGCAGTTTAGCAGTTCCTTGTCTCTCCTTGTAACTCTTCCTCATGTACGAGACGAGACAGAGAGTGAGAGACACTCACTGCTTCTTGATTCATTTCTTCACTTAAAGTCTTAAACACTCACTCTCTTTCTCTCACTTAAGCACGCTTAACTTCAGCCTCAGGCAAGCACTCTCTCTCTCTCTCTACCTAAATCCCACTTTTTGTCTCTGTTAAGCTTAGCTTTACTGCTACTGGTCCTATCCTTGTCTTTATTTTTATGCTTTTGCGTAATGTACTTTTGGGCCACCGCTGACCGTTCTTTTGCTTGGGTTTTTCGTCTTCTTTCTCTTCGTAGTCTCATTGAGAGACTTTAAGCTCAAGAGATTGTAGGCTATGACTATCATTGTATCTATTCACTGTTTGTTGGCTTCTCTGAGATCTAGTGCTTAGTAGGGTACGGCTGTTTTTTCGACCTGTTTTTCCCTTCTTGTTCTTTTCTTTCTTTAGCTTAGAATGCAAGTGAAGCTAAAGGTTTTTTTTTTTTTTAATTATTTTGTGTAGCCTTTAGCTGTCACTTTACTCATTTTTGGTTGTTTGTAGAGATCATAGGATTCTCTGTTGGTTCAAGGCTTTCATACTTAGGGGATCACATTGACTCACTCTTATTTTGAGGTTGGGTTTTTGTGATCTCAAAGTTCGGAATCATGGGGTGCATGCTTTTTCATACAATGGTTATTTGTAAAGTTAAGATCATTGAACCTGCACTTTATTTTAGAGGATTAGTGTTTGTTTTTGCTTTAAAGTTTTAATTTTTTTGCCCTTAATTTCAAGCATATTGATTATACATAATGTTCATTTTTGAGAACGTGAATGTGTTAGCATGACAATTTAGTATTAGGGAGCTGAAGCTGATCTTCAAGATCTGATTTTTTTCTTTCCTCCAAGTCTTTCTTCTTCCACCAAAGAGTTAAAAACAGACATTTTAGTTTAAACCAGGTGTTTGTGTTTGCGTTTATTACAGCTTGTGGGATGTTTTAGTTGGCTTAAAGATTTTCTTCATAAATTAAGTTTGTATTGTTCCTCATTCTCTACTTCCTCTAGAGTCATAATTAGTTTGCAAATGTTTCAAAGTTTCATATTATTTTTCTTTATGGGCATATACTAATTTGTTGCACGTTGTCCAATTTGCTGTTTTCCATAAGGAGAGCAAGATGTGCTGATTTACTATTTTATTATTTTTGTGACAATGAATTTACTGCAGAGCTGTGGATCTAGCAATGGGACTAGAAATGGAGTCAGACTCAGAAAAAAACAGTACAGGTCTGAGTCCTAACACTGTTCTTCCATCTCCTAGGCATTATTCGAACATTGAAAAGAGAAATGCAAAACTCAAAGCCACGCGTAGAGATGATGTATTAAGAGTGAAGGAGGGTTTCGCAGAGATTAGCTTTCGTCGCTACCGCAGCTCCTCTGCTAAAAGCATTCCATCCAGACCTATTGCACTGGAAAGTAACATAGAGCTGAAACGGGGTTCAATATATCAATGCTCCAAAGAAGTACGGAAGATGAAGACAATGGGAGCTATTGAGGGAAGGAAAAAAATCGAATTGTCACGTAGTAGTGACTCATCATTTTCCTTCAGAATTGTAGACTCTTTATGTAGTTTAGAAGAGGAGTGCTCAAAGAAGACAACCTCAGTGATGTCTGTGAGCTCAAGCTCGAATGCATCATCTGTTTGCAGACCTTCTATAGAACCATGCCCACCGGAGGGCTTCATTGATTTCTGTCTGACTTCAGATGGCCGAGAAAAACTCTCTATTGAAGCTGCAAGGAGAGATATAGTTGACAGAGAAAAACTTTGTACTGAAACTGCAAGCAGAGATATAGTTGAGGATCTGAATTTCAGATGTGATGAAGTTGGTGGTCCTTTAAATGATGGTAACGAGTTGCTTGAAAGAGACACAGTTTTGACATTTCAGAAGTCACATTCTGCTAAAGTGGAGATGTGCTATTCGCCTTCTATATCAGGAAGTGGTCACTCCTCCAGAGGCAGCTCCAAGGCTCGATTTAGTCCTATTAGAAAGATGTTTGACCCATTTATGAAATCCAAGTCTCTGCGAAGTCCTTTGGGTTATGTAGTGCAACCTGATGAAGTAAAAACTACTGGGATGGAAAACATGAGAAAGGAAGGTACATTTCGGAAATCTTTGTTGCATGACTTTTCTCCTACATGTGAGAAATCAGAATTCAATTCTCAGTTTCTCAAGAAAGATCAGCATCATTCAGTTGTGGCAAATTCACCGGTTCACCTACATGGCCTTCTCAAGTTGGAAAATAAGCAAGGAGTACCTTTCCTTGTGTTCCTTTTGAATTGCCCGGAAGAAGTAATTGTGGCCAGGACATGGAAAGAAGATAACGCTTTTAATTGGGTTTATACCTTTCACTCTGTTGACGGTAGAAAGAAAAGCAATGCCAGTGGACGTGGATCAAGTGACAGCAACAAAGATTGCTCAATGGTTGGACAAATGCAGGTTTCCTGTTATTTGTGCTCTGAACTAAAAGATGATGGGGTTTTTGACAACTCTATGGTGACAGAGTTTGTTTTGTATGATATAGCACATGCAAGACAAAGTGTCATTTCTCAAGATTGCCTGAAGTGTTCTTCTGATGCTACACCTCCTAAGCATTCTAATCGATGCTTTGTCGAAGGAAATCATGAGTTGAATAACGAGTCTGATTTTGCGAAGTTCAAAGATCGACCAAAATATGTTTCTAATAAATCAAATTCATGTCCGTGGCCATCTGGGGATTTGGGTCCAAACCTTGAAATTGCAGCTGTTGTTATTCAAGTGCCATTTGAGAAGAGAGAAAGCTTGAAATACAAGAGAGGGGATAAAGTTAGCGGTAAAATGCGTTCCAATCTACTCAATTTCTCTACGGCTGAGCAAAGGCAAAAAGATCATCTTGAAAGCAATGAAAAGTTGAAGGTGGTAATTCCAACGGGTAACCATGGTTTGCCAAGTGCTGAAAGCCATGGCCCTTCTTCATTACTGGATCGATGGAGGTTGGGTGGAGGCTGTGACTGTGGTGGCTGGGACATGGCCTGCCCCCTTACTGTTTTTAGCAATCCCAATATTCAATGTGCCGGAGATAGACCAATCCTGGATGATCAGCAGCCTCTGGAACTTTTTGTTCAGGTAGGCTTTTGTTTGATGCCATCTTAGCTTGGACAACTGAAACTTATAACCGTAAGTATTCCTTATTATTTAAAATTTAAAGAAAAATGATTTTGCGTTGAAGGGTTGCACCTAAGAAATTTTGATGCCAACAACTGAAGGCTATTCTTCATTCTCATACTCCAACGACAGATACATTATAAAAAGAAAGAACTCCATCCCTTCCTGCATCTCCTTCCTTCGTACTGCAAGCCAGCCTTGAACTCGAACTCCAAAAACTTTGTCTCCATCCGTTTCCTGGATTGTGCCATCCTATTAGCCTCCCCATGTTTGCCTTTCTTTCACTCTGGCGTATAGCCTGTCTTGTCATTCTGAATTGGTTATTGGCTTATTAAGATCAACTTCCTACACCAGATGCGGATGAAAGAGCTGCTTCTTCTAAATGTTAAATTCAGATGCTCTTTACCTGTAGCTTGCACATTTAACTGGGTGGACTTAATATTGCTGCATGTTATTTATCATCTTATTGAGGCAAAAAATAGCATATTCCTGGACATACTGGCAACTTCTGAACTTCCATGAGAATAGTTCATGTTGTTTAGCTCTCTAGCCTTCAGATACCCTGATTACTTTCTTGTTGGTCCATTTACTACTTGTATGCTTATCTTATTCGAAAACAGAGTATGACATAAGAAAACATTACATATTTGCGGGTGATTTTTTATGGTTTAACTGTAACTTAATATTTACGGTAAACATCACTTTAAGCAACATATCCTGTCTGCCAATATTGAATGAAATAAAACAAATACTAGTAAAGCTACAATTATATGCGTGTTCTTGCTTTTGCAACATTTAAATAAACCTTTATTATGTAAGAAAAGGCTTGGCAAATGTAAATGGCATTTCAGTATCTAGCCAGAAATAGGCCAGTGGGAAGTGAGAACCATTTTTCATGTTGTTGGAAGTCATCTTCGTTGTTCATCCACATGATAAGTCAATCTCTGAGTTCTTACTTGATTTTTGATTTGTACACAGGGAGCAAAAGAGAACACACCAGCATTAACCATGACAGTTCAAGAAGAGGGACAGTATGCAGTTCATTTCCATGCTCAGTTATCCACTCTACAAGCATTTTCCATTTGTGTTGCAATACTACATGGGACAGAAGCCTCTATAGCTGCTGGGCAGGACAGAAGCATCCAGTTGCCACATTGCAATTCATTGAAAATGCTTATTGAGGAGGAAGTGAAATTCTTGATTGACGCAGTCACAAAGGAGGAGAAGAAAAAAGTCACTAAAAGAGTGGAAGAGATCCCATCCTCTTATGTGATTAACCCTCCTTTCTCTCCAATCGCTAGAGTGTAGAGTCTACAGACTTGATAATTACTGAAATTGGCTTCTATGGAGACTCCTATATTGGGTATTTTGATGAGCAGAACTGGAAAGGAATTGGGGGAAGAAGGCATAAGCAGTAGAAAGGCACGACAAGAGGATGTCAATTCCTGCCATTTTCATCAAGGATTACCAAATTTTCGGCATCAACAACAAAAAAAGTGTCTCAGTAAAGCTCAATCTAGATGGGGTTGGTTAATTCATGCCACAAAGTGGGGGGTTCCACACTATAAATAGAATTAGAACAGAAACACCATACTGTCCATATTACATGATAGGGGGAGGGGAGTGCTAGTTGAAGATATAAGTTAGGCAAATTTCTTTCACTTTTTTTTTTTTTTTTATGTATTATATCTGAGTATTTGATGCTGAAGGTGAAAGGAGCTCCTAGAAAACGGTACTGTAGGAGTTGTTACTGTTTTTGGAGCCAAGAAGTTCAAAACATTGTTAGCAGAAGAAGAATTTCTGGCTAAAATAATGAAAAGTGGCCTGCCTGCTTTATTATTTTGTCCTCTTTTCATTACCAGATTGGTTCCTTATTCGTATGCTTTATAAATAAAAAATGCTAAAAAAGTGCTAAAAGGTTATAAAGTTTCGCCGTTGCCGGGGATCGAACCCGGGTCACCCGCGTGACAGGCGGGAATACTCACCACTATACTACAACGACATAGTTGTTCATTCATTGAATCTATAATATCTAATCTTCATACAATTTTCATCGGAGGAGCTATCTCCGAAATTTTTGTTGGTAATTAATACAAAAGATATTAAGAGAAAAGAAAATACAAAGATCTAAGATTATAAAAGCATAAGTGAAAATCAGATTAAAAGAAAATCCTAATTATATGAGGAAGCCTTGTTGACACACCAACTTAAATCTAAAAGTCGCAAAGAAATTATAATGCGAAATGTGCAAATAACTCAAATATGATCAATGAATACATGTTACATTTCAATTTATAAAAGAATGAATGATACAATCAGATCAATGTTACATCTGATACATTGCTGTTCAGATAACTGGTGATTGTGTTTCATATTTCGGCTAAGTAGCATTGCCAAAAATTCTCATCAACACAGGGGGACCCTAGGTGAATGGCATCGCAAACAATCAGAACTTTTGCTGTTTTAGTTTGTCCAAAAAAATTGGTTTGCATCAATTTCAAACCAAGAATCCACCCAATTTGGATTCCTCAAATTTTAATGCCAAAGTTATCATCGACAAAATTTATAATCATGAGTGCAGACTCTGCAATTTTGATTGTGCTGGTGTCAGTGCCGGAGCTGGCGTTGATGGTGGTGAAGCTGCTGCATCATCTTCTTTGTTCTGCTTGTGCGGGATTCTATGGGCATTAAGTTGTGGCACCTCCAAAGAAAATAATTGCTTGAAAAATTCATAAGATCCAAAGAAGAGTGCACCTTGAGACATGTACATAACCAATCTGGGAATCAATCCCCTGATCACGAACAGAAGAATCATATTATCACATCATACATATAGGAAACTGTAGTATATTCACAAATTGGAAAGGGAAAACTTTACAACTGGGCAGAAGAAACATTCATCAAATTACTAACTCAGCTTTAAAATAATGAAGCAACTAAGGTTATTTGCTGTGTTCTGTATCTTGCAGTGCAGAGTGTGAAGATATAAAGTAGTACCTATAGAGACCTCTCAAACCTTCATGCTTGCCTATGTGTTGGAGGGCATGATACACACTATTGTATTGGCTCATGGATCCCGGAATCTGCATAATGATCAGCATGTAAATTGGACAAATGATCCACGATAATGAATAACGATAACTACTGATGCTATAGATTTTGAAAATTACTTGGGAGTAAAAGTTGCAATGGAATACAACCTAACCATCCCTACTAATTGCATGTGGCACAAATTCTTCAACCTAGTCAAACGCCTAGCGAAAGGTTTTTGCCTTGAGAAATGTCTATTACGGAAAATTACAAGACGTTGAAACCTTATGGAAAACATTAGGGTCAAAACCTTGAGCAATATTTTAGCTCCAAGTAACTATCATTAAAATAAGTGAAAAGAATTAAAAAAAAAATCAATTATCAGGTTTTATATTTCAATTATATACTTTCTTATAAAACTAGCAGAGACAAAAGGTTCTATCATACACTTTTACAACTCAACTCCATACTTGTAGTTCACCAACACATGAAAGACCTCCATGAGAATCAATCTATACAAGTTACAGACCTGCGTTTGTAATCTTGTTTTCACCACGTCAAAAGGAGTTGTGAACAAAGCAGCAGTAGACCCAGCCAGTCCTCCACAAACTAGCTGCAGGAGTAGATAAGCAGATCCTGCATAAGTGTTTTTAAAGATTGCTGATAAACAAATAGCTCACAGCTGGCAGCTGTAGAAAAAGGATTATTATAAAATTCAGGAAAAGGAGATAAACAAACCGTTTGTACTGTGTTGGGTTGAGGAGTAGAGTGTATTGATGGCAACATCATTTGCTTCAAGCTTTCATATGTGTAGAACTACAAGTAATTTCAAAGATTAGATTCATAAATTGCAATTAAAAGATCAAAGAGAAAAAAGATGTTCCTCAAAAAAAGCATCAGAAATCCAAATTCAAAAAAGAGAGAAAAAAGTTGTCCATTGTAATGAACACGGCAGGTAGATATCACTATTGAAACATAAGCAAGGGCCAATTTTTGTCTCTCTTGAAACTCCCTTCAGACTTATCAGAAATAACATCAAGTTCTGGCTTGAATTAACTAAGTCTCAATTTTCTTCTAGCAGTTGTGAATCCATGCACAGCATGTGGTGTAAACCAAACTATTACATGGTAAGACTGAAGAATTGTACACATCTCTCTTGTCTACTGACAGTCATGTATTCACAGAGATATTAGATTGGTAACCTTGATGATTGAGTGTGGAACGTTCCTGCAAAGTACAGCTCCCCATCCGGCGTATAATGAAGGCAAACCACCCTTTTTAATTATTCCAATCAATGCATTCCTGCAAAGACAGATTGATAAGTAGCATGAACAAAAAGATCTCTAAATCATACAACAAAAAAACCAATCAAGGATATACCAGCAGTTGTGATAGTGACAACCAACTTGCATCTGCTGCTTTATGCGCTCACTAGGAGTAAAAATAAAAGAAGTAGCAACACTTGCACAACCACCTGCCATGCAATGGGCTAAAGAGTGAAACTCCTGCACGCAAGAAGTAGGTGAGAATTCTGAAAAGCCAATGAGCACACTTCAAGAGATTGAGGGTTTCTCTATCTAGCAAAACTCCCCTGATTGTCTCCTTCCACTCCATAAGGAAAAAAAATAAAAAATAAAAAATGGAGGACTAAAGTATCATACAAAGACGTGCGTGCACCAGACCAATTTGAACAGAGAAAAGGAGAAACAGATCTAAGTAATGATAAAAAAGTTCACTACCTTAGGGAAATGAGGAAGCAAAGCTCCTTTAACTGATTCATATGTGAAAGTATAAACTGCAGATATTGGAGCTGAAGATGCAATGTTGCTAGCGATTCCACGATAAAGTCCAGTTAGACCTGAAAATAATATCACCATTACTTAGAGAAGGCCATTTTAGCAAGTTGCCCTTTTACTGTTAGAAGACAAAAAGTCAACAAGTCCACTGAGTTACCCCAAAACAAAATACCTCTTTCAGAAACAATTGATCTTCCAATGTAAGAGATAGACTTCTGCTCTGCACGACAAGATTGGATGACTGTCTTAATTGTATCAACAGGATGCAGACAAAGGCTAACAAATATACCAGCCAATGACCCTGCAAAAGCATGTTCTTGCTTAGCAAGGGCAAAATGAGGTTTCTTGCATTTTGATGACGGAAACTCCATTACAGTTTCATTCTCAATGAAAAACTTTTCAGGATGTTTTCTTTTGCTTTCAAGCAATACATCACCATCCGTTTCACGTGGGCCATTACATGAAGCTAAAGAGTTAATACAATAATCAGTACAAAGACTTGAACAAGGTGTCCTTGAAATGCTACAATCCACTTTCAAATCATGGACATCCTTAAGGAAATAATCTGAAAGCAGAGATCTGGTTGTTCCTGTATCCAACACCAATTTTGAGTAAACGAAAGATGATGGATCCTTGGATTTTATTAAATCTGAACTATTTGTATCTTCAGTGGCCAGCTTACATGCAGGACTATGGGTATTCCCAGAAACGAAGCCCACTCGGCAGCCAGTTGTATCTCCATGAATGAAGTGTTCACCAGATGTCCTATTCTCTGTCTCAGGGATTTCATCAGTATATTTGTGCCCAGCAGGAACTGTTTCTGTCATCCATCGATAAATATTTCCCAAGTCATACGATATTCCTACACTTGCAAGCGCCCCACCATTACAAGTTTCAATAGGCCATTTGGTACTGCCCTGTAGAAACCTCCGAAATGTTGAATGAATATACTTCTCACCAGAAGATTCAAACACTGACATCTTTTGGGTTATTTTCAGAAATTCTAGGTCTGACTGCACCATTGGTGAAAATCTGCCAGCACTTTTTACATCAACACAAAAGTATTTACTGTCAAGTGAAAGAGGAGCCCTGCTATTTTCCTCCTTGTCTAGATTACCCAAGATTTCCTGCTTACAGCCACCATATTTGTCAGATGAATTAGCCTTAGGATGGAAAATTGCGAGCCGATTAGCGCAATCCCATATCTGGCCAACTGCTGAGATTAGCTCCGTAGTGCTCAATATCTTGTGGGACTTTGGTTCTGACTTTTTATTTATTTGCTTATCATCAGATAGAGGGGGAGCATACTCTTCCTGGACAAAGTCAGGAAGCTTGAAGAATGCCCCCTCAGCTGGATTTGACCTATATTTGATTGAACTTTGATCACTTCTAGGTTGTTTTTTGTACCCAGCCATAGCTAAATCTTTTTATAATTTCCTTGAGAAAGCAGATGGCACAGCAACATGTTGATTGAAGAACTAACTGCAAACAGGATTAAGAAATCGCATTACTGAATGAAAACTCACAACTTATACAAAGTTGCTAATCATGTCATATTGGTAACATGGAAGAGAGAAAAATATAGCTCAGTACAGAGAAAGTAAGGATAGTAGCTAAACTGAACAACCTAAGTTACGCAATTCAAGTTAATTACAAAGAGATACAACTCAAAAAGAAAAGAGAGAGAAGATGCTGAAATGAAACATATTTGAGAAAAGACTCTAGCGAACTCACAAATATGAGACTAAATTTCTAATACAAAAAAAAAAAAAAAAAAAATCTTGTAACCAACCAAAGAAATACAAAAAATCTGAATCCGGATATGACTAACAACCTATCATTTAGCAACTTCCTTCATTTGGATATGAAGGTTAATAACTTCCAATGCCTTATATCAATTCCAATAACAAAAGAAAAGTCTATTAGAATGCGTTACCACAATCTCCATCAAGAATTTAAACTGGCCATAGAACTTCTTTCAACAAGCATTTAAAAGATCAATGGGCAAATATTAAACGGCTTTGCTCCGAGGTATATCATGATATAGCAAAGGGAAAAGAATGTTACATGCTGAATGATGAAATTCATCTTTTTACTACATGCTGACTGATGAAATTCATCTTATGTAGTAAAAACAGTATAAACCTTTAACCTTCATGGACTGTGCATTAAGGGAAAACAAAAATGAAGACAGATTTATTTGAACCTACAGTGGATTGGGAATTCAACGACTAGTATGCCAGTAACAATTATACAACTTTACACTCTTAATTGAAGTTTTATCAAGCATAGTCTAGGCCATAATTGTCAATAAAAGTCGAAGAAAATGCCTGGCAATTAATAAGAATTTCAAAACAACTTTCATATACGCTTGATTCCACCATTTGCCTCAAGATAAAAAATGACGGAAGGAAAGAAAGAAAATTGCTTCAGAAAGGAAGACCGTTTCTGCATTTTCTATCCCCTAACAATTTCTTCTAAAGAATCATATGCAGCCTAAGACTAGTATACTGAATGCAAAATTAAAATAAATAAAAGAAAAAACTTTTCTTGTACTGCTAGGCCTCAACTTAACTGGGTAAAGCATGAAATCCTGAACATAGCATCCCTGGAACTGGAGGAATATAAAAATGAAAAATATGATTTCCAAAAACATAACTGAAAGCATCCAAAATGAACAAACTTACCAGCTACTCTCTGCCCATTTCTTATCCTAGGCAGGCTGCTAATCGTAAGCTTGCAGCTTCAACCCTTCTATGTAGTTGCCATTAAGCGATGCTTTCAGCGACTGAAACCTAAAAGAATTTATCTTGAAAATCAGTGAGAGAAGATCATCGAGGCTTTTACCTTTAGATCATGGAGGGGTTTGGGTTTGGGTTTAAGGCCGTTAGTAATTGTATTGTTGTTCAAGCGTGCGTGGTTTATATGGTGAAAAAATTTCCACTTTTTAACACGTGAACGAGCCAATTTCGGAAATTGCTCAGAAAGTTCACGTAAGAGAGGATGTATCGTACTGGTTTAACCACATGTCGGAAGTAATGATCGTGTGGTTGTAGTAATAACTTGTGCAGCGTGGTGGACGTTTGATTTTGATCCCTATAATGATCAAGAGGTTGTGAGAACGGTTTCGTTTAAGTCTTTGTCTGTGGGAAGGAGAGGATCGTTGCCAGGTCTTTTAGTGCAACTTCCTTAAACAAATCGACTTTTTTGGGCTTTGGCCCACAAATTGAAAAATAAATAATGTCTACGCCTTGGGTTCCAACCGGTTCTATAGTGTATGAGACTAGCTTGATAGATATAACGGATTTATGAAAATGACTAAACTAGGATATATTAAAAAAAAAACTAAAAATCTAATTTTTTTTATTTATTTAACTAAATAGTTGTTATATATGTTTTTTTTTATATTATTCAATCAACCCGTTAATCCATAACGAATCAACAGTTTATTATCTTTTATTAGTTTATTGACCTATCACGAATCAACGGTTTATTATCTTTACTCGGATCGATTACGTATCTTCCCATATAAAGAAAAGAAAAAAATCTATCTCATAAAAGTTTCTTACTGGATCTATAAACTTACAACTAAATACTGAACAAAAGCTAAGCATCTGAAATTATATGTATGCTACATTCATTCCCTTTTTATCAAACTAGTTCAACAACTTTTCTAGATTGCTGTGGACTTCCGTAGATGCCTAGCTGCTATACTTTCCGGATAACATTATGTTCGGTGGTTTTGTTTTATATAACGTGGCCTTTCTTTAATCTTTTCACATCGTCRAATGA
This sequence comes from Bursera cuneata, assembly GCA_026212285.1. Classification (NCBI taxonomy): domain Eukaryota; kingdom Viridiplantae; phylum Streptophyta; class Magnoliopsida; order Sapindales; family Burseraceae; genus Bursera; species Bursera cuneata. The sequence continues at coordinate 27,727 of JANLJB010001734.1, read as the reverse complement.
AACAAATTTCATTTTTTTTTTTCTTTTACTTGCTCGTCTAGCCTAGTAACGCCGTAGAAAAGTATGAGTTACATTATAGGATACAAGAGCAGCTTCAAGTTCCATGCAACTAATATATTTGACGAGAACGAATTTAAACAGATTAATAAAGATGAACAGAATGGTAAAATCCTACCCATAAGATTACACTATTACCTCTTTTTTTTTTTTCCAGAATATATTACAAAATGTTAAGCTTCCAGTCACCCCTTATAGTACAATATATAGCTATGAGATTAATTTGAAGGATTTGATAGGGGTTAACGAGCACAATATAAAATTACAAACTAAATAGTTACTCCTAATCCCTTTGCCATCTAATTGTTTTATAATTTACTGCCATCGTTTCTGGAGCTTGGTTGAACTGCCAGCAGTTGGTTTCGTAGAACCTGACCAATATTATTAAGAAAAAAAAATGATAAGAGTTGGAGACAAAAGGGAGTAAGGGAGGAGGGGTTTTGTAGGGATTTAATTGTAAATAAACTAGAAGTAAAAACAATAGAATGACTGCTAATTGGAAACATGTTCTTGAGTTAACATACTTGATGGAATCCTTGAGGAGGAGCCCTTCGCCAACGACAATCGAGGAGGTTTTGTACGCGGCAGTTTTGGTGTGGGGTTCCGAAGTTTGGATGTAAAAACAGATCTACAGTAAAAAAAAAAAAGAGTAATGAATAAAAGTGTTTCAGATTATTGAAATGAGGTGAGTTAATAACCAGCAAGGTCAGATAATAATATTTATCGTAGTAAATAAACATCCTTCCAGATTAAATGCACATAAGCACACATTAACAAGAAACTAGAAAAAGTATAAATGCCACAAGGCTTTGCCAGTCAAACTAGAAGTAAACATAGGAGCGAAGACTTAATAGATTGTTGCTATTTTTATTATTTAGGATCCTTCACACCGAGATTGGAGAGAGATTCAATTTAGATTGAATTTGTGCTTGGGTGGTGGACTAAGAGATTAAATGAAAAAACTTACTTCTCTGTGTTGTCCGATTTCTCACTTGGTTTTGGAGGTTCAGGGAAAAGAGTGAACTCTACAGCACTGCTCATCGAACCATCAGTTTCTGTTCCCATTGAAAGACCACCATCAGATATATCACTTAATCTTTCCTCAGAATCTGCGTTCCCAAAGCCCAAGAGCTCAAAGTCTTCAGTTAAATTCTGACTCAAATCCCCGACAGCCTCCTTCGATTGTAAAGGAGATTCCTTAATTTCCTTCTGATGTCTTAAGTCCTCCATTGAATGATGAGAACCAGCATCAGAATGCTTATCACTGTACTCTGAGCAATTGTCTACATCAGAAGATGCCTTGCCAACTCGTCCTCGGCCTTTCCCTTCTGAAGGTTTTTGACTTAGTCGAGGACTCCCCGTCGATTTCCTTCTTGGAGATGGAGAGGAAGATGCATACCTTAGTGAGCTCATACCATGCCTTACACTGTTGATATTAACCTTAACAGCCTGCAACCGCTCAATCTCTTCATCTTTCTTTGCTATTATGTCCTTAAGAGATGCAACCTGTGAGATCAACGGAAAATTAGAAAATCGTAAATAACATGAATTGAGAATTTTATATAATGAATGAGTAAAAGGAAGTTTATGCCAAACTTTTCCCATCTGAAAACCCACTGCATGTGTAAGACACTGCCTGTTAAATTTCCTGATAGTTATCCAGATATGGACAGGTGAAATGGCTTGATTTTAAGACAAAATTATGGGTTATCCTTTTGTCTACGAGGGCAAGCTTAGGAAGGTAACGTAAGACACTATACTAATAGCGACCATGCCAAATCTTCAGATGAAAAATACTCAAAAACAGACCTGCTCCATAAGTTCTCTAATATCCCTTCCCTCTTTGTTGCTCCTAGCAGCGCCTAATTCAACACCAGAAACTCTCTCAGCAAACTTCAAAGTACTTATGGTTTCAGAATACGAAGCTACATCAGGATCCAGCTGCACAAACATAAGCGTTTTTGCTTGACCACCTGCAATATGAAAATCAATAGATAGAGTAAAGTCATTCACAGATTAGGGTATTAATTGCAGAACTTTATAACACTTTATGACAGATAAGATCATGTTGTTACAATGACAACAAAATGGAATTATTACCCAAAGAACTTTGAAGGACTTGAGTTAATTTGCTATTTCTGTATGGAACATGGGGACTTTTTTGGGCTAGAGCAAAGATTACATCTCCGAGAGCTGATAGTGATTTGTTTATATGTTGGGCCTCCCTGAGTCTATCACCAGTCACTTCAGAGCGATCCACCCTTTCACTGCCAGCGAGATCTATCAAATGTAGATTACCACGCAAAGTAGCTCCAGTTTTCATATCCATGCCATGAACATGAACCGTGAGAACACTGTACAAGAGAATTAAGTGATTACCTCAACAACAGAAAAAAGGAAAGCAGGAATATAGAGAATAAATTAAGTGAATAGAACCTGTGGGATCTACTACTTCTTTCATTAAGTGCAGTGGCGCCTACAGCTCGATTCATCAATCCAATATTCATTAACTCCAAGACATCAGTCGTTGATTTAACAGAGTGCATAGTGGCCTCAGGGACAGCTAACCCATTTGGTTGTGTGGTACTCCAAATCCCAAGTGTGTGCAAGTCAAAGGAAACAACGAAATTATTTAATACTGTTAACAAAGCAAAAAAGAAGTAATATTGCCCTGATAATTGACCAAGCTTCTTATAATGAAGAGACAAAAACTGGATGCATAAACCAATATGAGAAGATGAATTATCATACATTCGAAGATCAATAGCCATTAATTCTTAATACAAACTGCAAGACAATTTAAACCAAAGGATCACAATTTATTGGTTGAGAAAATATTTAATGTGTCATTCGCATTACTTCGCTGTACCAGAGTAATCTTAGTATTGAAATTCATTTATTAAAAAATTATGTCACAGTTTGTGTAAAATTTAGGTGCCATTAATCTTAGATATTGATAAGTGGCAATTGTAAGAATGAAAGTAAATCAAAAAAATTATGAAAAGGATATCTTTTTTGTGGACCATCACTTGAGAGTAGATCACGAACTTGTTCATTATATATCTCAACCATCTGAACACCAACTTCATACAGAATGGAATTCTTCCTAATTTCAGAGATTTGGAAAAGATCATTCAATGCTCGATAATTGACACCCCAATCTTCTGTTGATGTTATACTAGGCCCACTCTAGGGAGAAAAAAAAATGTATAAGGGACAAGTATAAACAATCAAATACTTTGTATGTGGTCCATGTCAACAAATTACATACCATTGTATAGGTCTTTCCTGATCCAGTTTGTCCATAAGCAAATATACATACATTATATCCATCAAGCACAGACCTTATTAATGGTCGTGTATCCAAGAAAACCTCCTCTAAACAAAAGACATTTGAAAGATACAAGTCAGAACACTTTCTTAACAAGTTGCAACAGAAATAAAAAGTTGACAACATATAAAGCCAACCATTAATCAGTTAATATCAAGAAAATAATTACCTTGAGTGGCTTCTGGACCAAAAACCTTATTGAACTTGAAGAGCCGATGAGTGTCTTTTCCTTGTTTAGTGGGATTTGAAACCACCAATTCACCATTCTCACCAATGTATTCAAAGGTTGTTTCCTTTTTACTTTGCCCAGGAAGGAATGGTCTTATCCGGCAATAGACTCTAATATTTCCTGTTCGGAAAAGGAGATATAAACATCAGTCAGTTCCTAAGTGAAAAGGAGATATAAACATTAGTCGGTTCCTAAAGTAAAATCGAAATTATTACAAGGTGGTGTACCTTTCAAGTCTTGAACTTCATTGTACAATCTCCGATTTTCTTCCAAAACAGCATGATAGTTCTCAGCAGCATTTATTAGCACTTTGAGTTTTAGTCCTATTCAAAATAGAAAGTACTCACCATGAGAAAATGCTAACCCAGATTAAAATCACAACCTGATTTGCAAACTAAAGTCTACCAACAATGAATTATCAATCTTACCCAAGTAATTATATTCCTCTGAGTAATTCCTTTTTGTCTTCAAGACTTCAGACTTTATGGACTCAAAAGCTATCCTTAAATCCTAATCAATGTCACAATTGATGTTACATGGATAAGCATCAACATATTAAAATTTTTAGAGCTAACAGTAAAGACAAACCTTTATAGCCCCAAACTGATAATCTATAAAGCTTTGATAAGTTTGCTCCTTCTCCTTCCATCTTTGAGATTTAGATTCAGAAAATGATTCAAGTTCTTTCACCTTCTTCTTTGAATCCATTAGAAGGCACTCAAATTCTCTCAGCTTCTTCTCTGACTCAACTTTAGTTTCTTCAACCTGCTGTTCCAATTTCAAGGAATGCATTATATGTGTCCTTTTGGCCATTTCTAATTCTTGTTTTAGTGCAGAAATCTCGTTATTACTATTATCCTTCTCTTTTTTCAATTTAAGCACACTCTGCTCTTCAAGCTTTTCCTTCTCCTCTATTTTGGTTTTTTCAATCTGCATAACACAAGAAACAATGAAATGATTTGGCTCAAACTGGACATAGTATAATCACGATAATACAAATGCTTAGGCAAGATAATCAAAGCATACATTGTTTTGTCTAAATAGGCTCTTAGCAAATCAGTGAAAGAAACAGGTATGACATTTATTGATATTTTTGTTGATTCTTACTTATCATCTTTTACTTAACTTCATAGATTATGTGGTTATCCACAAATTACCAAGTGAGACATAATGGAAAAACACGTATTCACCTTCATAATTATTCAAGATCAGCAGTATAGTGAATAAGGGACTAAAATGGGATCGCACCTTTAGTTGCTCTAGTTGGTTTGCAACGACCTATATGAAGTTACAAAAACAGGACAAAGTCAAATTGGTGAATAAATTAGGGGGAAAAATTAAGGCAAACTCCCCCAACTACAAGTAAATACCTTGTTCTCTTCAGTAGTCCCCATTGCTAGGGTTTCAAGCACTGTTATTCTTGATTGGTACTTCTCCTCAAGATCCCTATAAAAGTTATTTTGCTGTAACCATGCACCAATATAAACATATATTATTCATAAGCAGTTTGCAAGAAAAATCGCTTTAAGAAAAATTCCTTGAAGCATTTTACATCTTTTAAATTCTGTGCTTGAATTGCAGTGCGCCTTTCAATCAGTTGCACAACTTCTCTCAACAGACATGCCACTTGCTGAAAAGATAAGAAGAAGAAGAGAGAGAGGGGAAAAAAAAGAAGGAACATTGTTAATTAAAGATTTGCTCTAGAAATAATAAAGAACAGATAACATAATTATGTAAAAATCGAGCATGCTTTAGATGTCACTGCCGTACATGAGATAAATCCCCATTCTTTCTTTCAATGCGTTCATCCAATATTTTATTCACAGCAGTGAACAGTGTTTTAGTCGAGACATTCTGCGTGAAAAAATCACAAAAAAAGCACCAAAAAACATTAGACTTCAAGTTATGTGTAGAAAAACAAAAATTTTATGACATAAGATGGTCCCACAATAAAAATTCCCAGATACAAGGAGTTCAGGATCTTACATCTAAACTGCTTGAATCTGTAAGTTCCGAAATCTTAACATTAGAAACGTCAACGAGCATGTCAAACTTATTAGCAATATCATGCACTAAAGCACGTGACCCTACAAGAAAATTATTGAAAAAAAAAAATCATAAGCAATGTCATGACCATTGCTTGCTCAAAACTGTAATATAAAAATTTGGCAAACTAAATAATATCAGGCCCTCCATTTTCTATATCGACCATTGCTTACTCTTTATGTCAAATATAAAATGTATTAGAGAAGCAAATGATTTCAATATGGTTCCAGAAGCAATTTTCATATCAATTTCATCCAAGTTGACTTGCATCATTTAAAAAGCAATAAAATACCTTCCACAACAGGGCCACACAAACCGTTCCTGGATTTTCCATCTAAAGAATTCAATTGGCTCTTTTCCCTGTCCTTGGAAGAACATTTTTCCTTTGTTTCTTTACACCCTACAAAGCGATCAGTTCCCTCCAAAAGATTCCTTGATGCACTCCATCTCTTTCTTGAATGATTTTGTATACCGTCTTCCTCATCATAAGAACTAAAACTTGCTCTAAGTGTTATAAGGCACTGAAAAACTGGCCTCATATTTCCCTGCATGTATCTCAATAATCAAGTGAAATGAGCATGAAGGAAATTAAGAGTTACAACAGATGAAGAGATAATAAAGGACTTTAAGACCCAAAGCTTAATTTTTTTGTTTTTAACCAAATAGAAATGCACATCAACTTTGCCAATCCATAGAAACCCAACACCAAACCTGAGAGCTGGTTCCATCATCCTACAAACAAATCCACCCAAAACTAACATTGTCCTTCCAACCTCTAATCAATTAGGTCGAGACTAATCGCTTGGAATTGCAGGGTTTTATCAAAACCTATGATCTCTAGACATGACACACCAAAGAATTAAAAAAATGTCCTAAAAAGATGTAATGTATTAAGGCATCTTCTCAATATGAATCTGCAATGAATCAAACCATTATAACGATCATGTCTCAGCCAATAATTATGCCAAGGAATCTACCTAGAACTACCTTTGCCTTATTTTAGGACTAACCAAGCACACCCCAGGATCAAGTTGGTGCATCGTGCTATTCAAATTCAATCACTCCAACTTTAATAACTGATACTGAGAACTTTGAAATGTTATTTACACCAGAATGCTATACATTAAAAACCTTCAGGTACCTGCTCTAGGTCTGACAGGTCAAAACTGGGTAATCCCAACTCATCCACAGCTGCCAGAAACCTCTTGACATTTTCAGGACATGGCTCAGAACTGCCCCCCTAAAAAAAAAAATTAAGTGGGAAAAATTAAAAATTAAAAAATCAAGAATGAAACATCAGCTTCAGGTTAGTGTGATGACACCTTAAAGAGAATTCAGATAATACAGAATAATAAAATACTTCAACATAAAATTGAACCAACCATTTCAAAACGAGGACATAGCTTGTTCAATATACGACACAATATTGATCCATCGATCAAGCATGATCTCAATGTCTCATCCGAAGCCTCCAGTGGCAAGCATAAATGAGGAATCATACCATTTAACCACTCAATTAGAGTTGCTAGCTGGTTACCTACATTAAGTCAAAGCTCAAAGGTTTTTATAAAGGGAAGGGAAGAAAGCGGACAAGTGTGCACATGTGCAGAGACACAAATATATGCATATGAAAACAGCGAGAGTATAACTTTCTTACCGTCAGCCATGCTCACATGAGATCCTATTTGTTCAAAATTTTCTCCATGAGATCCATTTGAGCCATCAAAAACCCCATTTTGCCTCAGTGTCATTCTAACTGAATGTTCATGAGAGGAGTGTTTCTTAAATGTTTGTTTCCAAAATTAACTATGAACAAGGTGCTGCAAGAGCTAAAAGTTATTTAAAAACAGTCCATTCACAGGATAAAGAACAAAATCTAGTAACTACAGGCTCAACATGGAAAACGAACGGGTCCCAGCCTCCCAGGTGCAATATCTCCAACTCCAAACTCAAATCTAAGGCCAAAAAAAAGAAAAAAAAAATCTCTCATAAAAATAAATGACAATGTACGTATGTTATTCTCTTTTCTTATACGCTTCTTCAAACTTTCAACAAACAAGATCAAACACAATTATTTAGCATAGCTAAGCTGAATTTTCAATTTCAGGAAAAGGAAATCAAAATAAAACATGAATCACATCTTCTCAACTACTAAAAAAAGCAGAATTCAAGGAAAAGAAAACAAAAACCCTAAAAAAAATTCCAACCACATCTTTTAAACTGCACCATTTAGAACCTACATTATAGATTCAAACACATCATTCGAGAAACTGTACTGCGAAAAAAAATCACAAACTTTCACTACCAGATCCGCAGAAAACCCTAATTTTGCATCTAAACAATATGCAGAACAAAAATGTGGTTGTTTGTACGAACCTGAGAGATCATAACACTAGATGCGCTTCGTTACCGATGTTGCAAAGCCAAGAACCGACTTGATTCGAGATCGAATAAATGAAATTCTCGTCCTGGAAGTGTTTGATAAAGCGCTTTGAAATAAATTCGATTGGTTTGGAAAATGAAATAGTTTGATTACTCAAAAACAAATATAAAAGCCAGGAAATTTAGAAGCAAAATAATGAAAACATTTTTATTTCTTTTTGGGAATGAGAACGGGACTGAGAAATGGACGTGCGTGAGGGTGAGGTTTTGTTTGTTTTTTTTTGTTTGTGTTGTGTCATTAATTTTTGAAATAACAGAAAGTGTTTTCTCCGTTTAATTTTGTATTTGTATTTTGGGCCCACCCCACCAATTTTGGAGTCGGGTTCCCGCCTTGTGATTTTGTTTTCTCCTTTTTAGATTTGAAAATAGTAACAACTACCAAACAAACAACCGGCTCTCCATATTTACGAGTTTTTTACGTTTACTTTATTGTTTCATAAAGACAACATTAAAATTTTATCAGCCATTAGCATCTATACACGTGGCTATCATGGGGGGTCCAATTTATCCATTTGTCACGTTTTTTTATATCTCTGTTATCAAATAATTTAGTAAATTATGTTATAAGGGTTTTCTATGATAATTTTTAATTTTTTTTACAACTCTATTTTTCAATATTAATTCAAAATAAAAGATATTATGCTAATTTATTTCTTACATATTACCGGACAAAAATCCTTCCCCTGATAAAGCTGGTTGATGCTAGTGTCACTCACTAGATTCTATTGTTCCTTTCTTTTATCCAATAATAAAGGAAGATATCTCTCTCTCTTTTCTATAAATAAAATTCAGATATTCTATAATAGAAAACGATTAAAATATTTTTTTTATTATTTTAAGATCTATTTTTAAAAAATATATATATTCACAAAATATTGAAGTTGTTATAATATATTATTATATTGTGGAGCCCACCTAAACAAATTCTAGAAGCCTTACCCCAAATATTTTATGTATAATG
>JANLJB010001734.1:0-14233 GCA_026212285.1 Bursera cuneata | reverse complement strand
TTAGATTAGATTAATGTAAAATCAGAATTAAAAAATCAAAAGCTCAACTAAATCAGTCACAGAAATTGTTTAGTCAAAGTGGGTACTGTTTTAACCAATCCATGATGCTATTGCCACATGCAAATATACACTTGCAACTGAAGCACAACCTCGCATGCATGAAGAAAAGTCAAAAGTCAGATTATTAAAATAGTTTTTAAAAAATATTACTGTTAATTAAGAAGGATAACATATTTAAAAGCCAATGGTAGAGACGACAATCTCCAATTTCCCAATGCGATCATTAATCACTTTGTCCTGGCTCTAATAATGTGCGTAACGTATCAAACAATATTATCTTGGTTGGTGGACAGTGGACACTCTAGAGGCTACAATTTCTCTGTATGGCCCCCATTTCTTGACAAATCAACGTAGTACAACTATATAAATATAACATATGAACTGTTAATCCAACTACTCTTCAGATTCCTGGTCTCTATGCTCATTTCTTTATTTCGATACGAACGAGACTCAGAAGAGCCTGCAGGAGGTAGCCATTGTTTTCATTCAAGCTTGGTATGGTCTGCGTCTACCACCACATCCCACCACCCTATCTGTTCAGATAGGCATCTATCTATATATAGATATATATAAATATTACCCAACATGTTCCTCCCACCGACATTTGCATATTTAGATGTTACTATTGAGAGGATCAGCGCAATTATGTTCTAATTTTGATCATGATCATGATCATGTGTTAGAAACAGTGTGAAAACCGCAAGAAGAGTTGAGCAAACTCTACAATGTTGGAAAGAACTTGGGGACATTATGGCTACGCTCCATGGGTGGGATGACTATATTTCATATTAGTGTCAGTCACTAGAGTAAAAAGAAGAAAAACGTGGGAGGCTGCTGGGTAATGTTTGGTTGTTTTCTTGGCTAGTGGGCTGCGACAAAATTTTAGTTAAAAGAACAAATTGGTTTATCCATACTTTTCCCCGAGGAAAGTCATTTTTTTTTTTTTTGGGTTTAGCTGAAGGATCACGATCAACTTGGTTCATCTACATTTTAGTGGCAGGATTGTGTTAGAAAATAAACGTGATAACAACATATAATAGAATAAAATAAAAAAGAATAATATACAATAATTCACAAAAGATAGGGGACAGAATTACCGTTTTTAAATATCATAACCACAACCTACTATATAACTAATATGAATATGACTACTGACTCATCCAATATGAATAAGGCTACTGACTGGACATGACCAGATAAAAAATAAAAAAACTCTTAGAAGAAAGAAATGGTGGACATTACCATGAGAAGAGGTATTCATCCGTACTTGGAAACAAAAGTTGGAGTTTGGTTTATAATTAGCCAAAGATCATTTATTGTTGTAGAGAAATAACTGCCGAGATCGATGGGATACCTGCAGCACCAATTGCGCGCGGTCCACCATTATTCACTTACCAAGCGCAAGCAGCACAAGTGGGGGAAGGGGTGACGCAATTTGTTGAGAACTCCACCATATCATTCAATATTTTTCTTTAATTGTTGCCATTCCGAGGTAAGATATCGTATCAGCATTACTCATATTAGATTATTAAAAGATACTCTTAGAATTCATGAAATAGATAAATGGCGAATTCCTGGAATGTTCATCCGAGTCCTCTTATACATTTAAGCAAAGTAATTAAGATGGAAGCCGCATTTGCTATAGCAACACTCTAGTCCTGGGTAGAATCTAAAAGTGACAACTGGGAGTTTGAGATAAGGATGACTAAAAGAAGAAGAAAGTGAGAGTGGTTTCAATTAATTTTAGAGTTTTAACTCAGCATGTGATGCAATATGCCTCAATCCAACAGGCAAAACCAAGGAATTTTGCCTGCAATAATTGTACTGGACAAAAGCCAAAGACAATTGCACGTTTCTTACTTTCTTTACCACCCATAACATGATCTGATCTTACATCAATCATTGTCAGCTTGTAATGTGAATATATACAGTGGTCCATGTTTCACTCGGACAATTCAAGCTGCTCTCTCAATTTTTAGTTCTGTCTTTGCTTTACCCCATTAAAGTCCCAATACTATTGTTTGCAAGCCTTTGGAGGAGAAATTAATTTCTGATTCTGAATAATCCAATTCTGGGTTTGATCTTGAAGAAGTTAACATGTTGTTTTACGTTAGTTTTGGTGATCCAATTTAGGCATCAATGATACATTTTATAACTTAGTCATTGTTGCATTCCCGCAAACATAGACCCTCGTGTGGTGGTGGTGGTGGTGAGGGGAAGTCAAACAAGAAAAAATGGCTAGCAGTTTTACACGCAATTGAAAGGCTCTTGAAAGTTGTATGAATGACTCAAAAGCCGCCATGAAAGCCAGTTTGACTAGTAGGTGGCTAATTTAATAAAGGAATACGTGACATGTCGTACCAAATTTAATTTTTATACACATTTGAGCCGGCTTGGCTATACATGGAACAATAGCTAGCTGCTGAGCCCTCATTAGCTGACAGCTTTTACACATTTGAAACACCAGAAATAACATTCAATACATTCCAAATTTATTTATATCCATAAATACATGCATGTTAGGACCTCAAATATAATGTGAACTATACATATTGGATAGCCCTGTATGACCCTATATGATTATCAAAATTGTTAGGGTGTGAATGATACAAGAGATGCCAAAAAGTTAGAAAAATCATTTATCAAGATGGTACAATAAGATTCTCTCCTTGTATGAATTCAATTCACCAATTTCTTTTGTCTCTTCATGAGCATAAATCTTGGAGTTCAGACTCACGTGACAATCTTTCTTACAAACATCACTATCGTAGTATTAATCTTCCCCACCATACAGTCGAATTTCTTATTTTCAAACGAATAATTCATCTACATTGAAGGACTGTATTTCTTTCCTTATTTTCAACCATTTACGCTTCAATGTGTAGAAGAAAGTTCAGAGAAGAATTTCCTTCCATGCATTAACTGTTCATTCCACAGTTATATCTATAGATATTCATATATAAAAGTTGTTTGTTCACTAGTCCCTGAATATGATAGCGACTTCCTCTTTGGAAATTACAAGCATTCATCAACACATAGCTACACTATCCTGCATGAATTCATTCTTCAAACATTTATGTTACCAAAATTGTTAGTTTGACAGTCAATTCAGGTTAGACATTTTTGTTTCTTGCTTAAATGATAGAAACCAGGTGGCTCCATATACAGCTATGTGATGAGTTGCTTCTTCATGACCCAAACACATTCATTTCGCAAGAAGTCTTTGATTAATTTGTTTTATATACATAACTTACCACAAAGTTTTCCATATCCTTTTTTGGCCAAAAAATTTACAATCTTAATATAATATTTTATCTCCTGATTTCACAAGTAATCATATTCAATTGGGTCAAAATTTTTACTTTCAACAAGCCAAAAGAAGATTCTTAAGTTGGGTCATATACGTATCTTTAACTTTTGATTAAGGTCAAATAATAGACCTAACTTGTATGAGCAAGTTGAAGAATCAGTTTAACAAGAGACTTTGAACACTACTAACTCGTGTATGACATGAAAATTACAGAGCTATCACCACCACCTAGTGAAAGTGACCTTCAACTACGATTTTTACGAAATTCAGTTAAATGGTTATTTTGTCTCATTTTCATCAATATTTACTTGACTTATTAGTGAACAACTTCAAGCAGGATACGTTTTTACTAGTTTGTGCATGGCATAAAGCTCTCATCAATAATTGTTGCACAAATCAATCACATAGCAAGTTGGTTTTCTCTTTCTTTGTTCATGTTCTGACAGATGATGAATGATACTCCAATCTGTCTCTGGGTTGGGGATTTGCCAGAGTGCAAATCCAAGATATTATTCCTTCAATATGATGCTATGGATTCAATTTACTTCTAAATTATTCTTCTTGGTCGGTCACTAATCTAAAAAGGAAAAGAATCTAGCAGATAGTGATGATGATGGAAGGCGCATACTCACTAAAATCTACCAAGAGCTTTGTCAGGTTTCAGTAACCACATGCATATACAAGGCCTTGCTAAATGCTGATACTGATTGGCAGAAACTCCATTGAAAGTGCTATCTTTTGATTCTTTTCTAGCCTATCCTATTCCTATTCTTTACCTTCCAACTCATTCATTATAATACATCAATGAAAGTCTCTGCTTTCATAGGGTCACAGAAGGGATTCTAGGACCACTCCCTCCCCATTTCCCCTTAGATCTTTTGAAGATTAATAGTAAACAAATATTCTGCAGATTCTGCCATAAATGTTGTATGTCTCTTCTTCTTTGTTTTTGGATTGATTCTTATATGGAGAATAGAAGAAGGGTGATACAGTACTTTGATAATCACAAGTCTGAAGTCCATACGGAACCCACAACTTGTACTGTAACACTCTGCTTGGTCTGGGTTATAGTAATCAAGCTTAGCTTTGCTTAGCCAAGCCGAGAAATCCATTTTGAAGACATCTGGAATGATGTTGACTGAGATTCGAGCCGTATGTGCTTTGTTGGCTTACCACAGTTACGAAACATGTGATAGGAAGGCCATCAAGAGATTGCACACTCGATATAGACTCCCCATCTGATTAATTTTTAGTACGTTTATGAAAACAAAGTTGAGCATGTATTAATAGTTTTAATAATAATTCAAATAATAAACCTCTTAAATGCGTTTGTTATAAAATTATTTAGCATGGTTGAGTAGAGTAGAATAGTAGTGTCAAATGCGGCTCTTGCTCTTGCACACCCACATCACATTCTCATTGTTATGGACATCATAATTATTCTTGTTTTTTGGCTTGTTATTTCTCACCAAATCCCACCATCCACCATGACCATCCCACAGCTTAAATGATCATGTGACCCACTGTTATTGTACCACCTCTATCTCTCTGTTACTTTCTCAAATGCGACCCTTCATAACCCTTTATTATTATTTTTCTTTGTAGCTCAAAAAACCATGAAGACATGAAGCTAAGCACTTGCAGACACAGAGTCATGAAATGTTTACTCAAAGTAGCTTTGCTGTTTACATCTGTTTGCCATTAAGGGCTGGTTATTGAGAGTTTTTGAGTGAAAATTATTGCAACCACTTCACAGATAGTGGTGTTTGTGGTTCTGCCAGTAGAACCAACTGTTTCTGTGTGTTGGGTCAGTGAAAGTTCAGATCTTTATTAGCCTCTTCAATCAGTTTTTTGTGTTTTCTCTTTTCCTCAGCTTAAAGAGAAAAGAGGCCCAATAAAATAAGTTATTGTTTGTGTGTGTTTTGGTGCTCCCCACTCTTTCTCGGTTTGCTTATAAGCTTTTAGTGATAAATTTTGTGCCCAGTTTTTAGATTGAAACTAAGATATTATTATTATTTTTTTCTTCATCAAAGTGAGTGAACTGAGTCCCTACACAACTGCAAATTAATTACTACTAGTCCACTCCATTAAGGGACTCGATCGTCTCTAAATTAGCATCTGGAAAATGAGCAGTAACATCATCTGTTCTTTAGCTTTCAAGCTTCAGAACCACGCACTCATCTTTGAATTACCTTGAGGTTTAGTTACTTAGGGACTCTCTCTCACTACCTCTTTTCTGGTTGGCGAAGCCATGCTAGTGATGGCCTGATGGGCTATGTTCACTTTTTGGTTTTGGAACAAGGCAAAGTTGTGAGGAAATCTCACCAAAGTTTGTTGTTTGGGACGCAAGATCATAAAATTGAGCTCAAAAGACCTTTTTTTTTTTTTTTTTTTTTTGGGATACTTGGATAGGAATATTCCATAACCAAATAAGCAAGAATCCGTCTGATTCATAGGTCGGTATTGTTGCTTTTGAGGTCAAGAGGTTTTTGTGTTGCTTATGGCGACTGGGCTTCAGAACCAGGAAAGAGTGCCACAGAACCTGAAGAAACAGCTTGCTCTTGCGGTGAGAAGCATTCAGTGGAGCTATGCAATCTTCTGGTCCCTTTCAGCTGCACAACCTGGGTAAGATAAAGTTCCATTTTTGGCATATTTTTGTTTCTTACTACAAATATATCTTAAAGCGAACAAAAGTAAATAATTTCTGGGTTAAAATCTACAAAAATATTTTTTTCTTGCTCTCGCTGTTAAAATTCTCTTCTGGTTCTCCTTAAGATTCTGGTGCTTTGATGCAGGACGGGAACTATGTACTTCTTGATTTAGTCACATTATGCGGTTGAGAGCAAACGTTGACCTTTTTGCATCATAGTTTCTCCTTCTTCATTTTTTTTTTTTTCTAATTATTCATAGAAGCTTTAAGTTCAATTAATCTCCTGCACCTCTGCATTGCTTGTCATAGTTTTGATTACTGCACTAGGAACTGATATTTTGATACATGGACATCTTTTAAGTAGTTAGATTAGCTTAAACAATTTAAACTTCATTGTTTTAATATTGTCTTTCTGTAACAATCTGTAATATACATCTACTTGTCTGATGAACAATAACATTTTTTTGGCTGTCTGACTTTCAATCTGTTAGATATGTGCTAACCCGCACCTTGGATGATTTGTCTTCTGATTCAAGAGTATATTATATGATTATTACCACAAATTAGTTTCTTGTCATATGCAAGTATCCGACCAATCATGCTTATGGTTGCAATGTGCATGTTTAAGGGTCTTGGATTGGGGTGATGGTTACTACAATGGAGATATTAAGACAAGGAAAACAGTTCAAGCAGTAGAACTTAATGCTGACGAATTGAATTTTCAAAGGAGTGAGCAACTGAGAGAATTATATGAATCTCTCTCGGCTGGTGAGAGCAGTCCTCAAGCCAGAAGACCATCCGCGGCATTATCCCCTGAAGATCTCACTGATACTGAGTGGTATTTTTTGGTTTGCATGTCATTTGTATTCGATATTGGAGAAGGGTAATTTTACTGTTATATCTCTATGCTCAACCATTCAATTCGCATACTCATATATCTCTATAGTTGATACATCATCCCTAAAATTGTTCTTAGGTTGCCAGGAAGGTCGTTAGCAAATGGTCAACCTATCTGGGTATGCAATGCTCATTATGCAGATAGCAAAGTGTTTAGTCGTTCTCTGCTGGCAAAGGTTGAATGCTTTTTTTTTTTTTGGTTAAGATTGATCTCTTTGGTGAAAATTATATCAATGGGATGATATTATTCCTAATGACTGAAGAAACTAAACAGTTCTCTGTTGTTTTTGTTTCCCATGACTGGGCTTTGTCACTACTGGCTTTCCTCAGAGTGCATCTATTCAGGTACCAGCAAGGCTTTGCTTTGCCCCTTTATCTTTTTGTCAGTATTGTATGTATCAGATAAACACTCTGCTATATGAAATGAAAAGTTATTCAAGAATTCTGCAAGTCTAAAAGAGGCATCAACTTGATTTTGAACCCTTTTCGATACCTTAACTTCAACTTGGTAACATACCATAGAGATTTAAGAGAGTTAGAGATATTTATCTCCTTCCAACTGGAGCTGTTTACTATTCAAACTCTCGCTGTAAACACATTAAATAAGATATGAACTTAGTAAAGCTAACATTATTAAACTTTTTCTACAAATAAGAGCTATAACGTGTTGTAATTCTCCTGCTTTGTTTTTCAGACTGTAGTATGCTTTCCATTTTTGCGAGGTGTGGTTGAGCTGGGTGTAACTGATCTGGTAACTTTCCTTTAGATTCCCATTTCACTATAGCCATTCTGAAGTTCAAGCACATTCGAATAACAATCAACTCATGCCGCTCCTTTTTATTTCTTAAGGTTATGGAGGACCCTGGTTTCATTCAGCACATTAAAACTTCATTCTTGGAGGTTCCATTTCCTACAATTTCCAACAAGTCAAGCAGTCTTGGTGGAAACATGAGAAACGACAAAGATCTCACTTGTGGTGCACTTGATCCACTGATTATTGACACCACAATGGTTCCACTTGTAGGCTGTGAAGTGTTAGAAATGGCTTCCCCTAATAACAGTTCAAATGGCATCGAGCCTAATCAACCACTAGACGATTTATTTATGGTTGAAGGAATAAATGGGGGAGCTTCTCAAGTACAAAGCTGGCAGTTCATGGATGATGAGTTCAGTAATTGTATCCACCATTCAATAAATTCGAGCGACTGTATATCTCAAACGTTGGTAGATCCTGGAAAGGTTATAGATGACAACGCAATCAACAATTGTCTGCAAGATGTTCAAGAATGCAATCACACAAAACTTACTTCATTGGATCCTCAAGGCAATGATTTGCACTATCAAACTGTTCTTTCAGCCTTATTAAAGACCTCACATCAGTTAATTTTGGGTCCTCATTTTCACAAGTGCAACCACGAATCCAGCTTTGTTAGTTGGAACAAAGGCAGACCGATGAATTGTCAGAAACAAAGAGATGGAATCCCACAAAAGATATTGAAGAAGATTTTGTTTGAAGTTCCGCGGATGAATGATAATAGATTACTTGAATCACCAGAATGTAATGGCACTAAAGATGATGTTTGGAGACCAGAGGCTGATGAAATTGCTGCAAACCATGTATTATCAGAGAAGATTCAAAAGGAAAAACTAGATGAAAGATTTATTATTTTGAAATCAATTGTCCCTTCAGTTGGCAAGGTAGTTACAACATGATTCCTTGTAGTAATTTGGTTACTGGACATTCATCTCTGATTATATTTATGCTTGTTTGTGCAGTTTGACAACGTATCTATACTAGATGACACAATAGAATACCTGCAAGAGCTTGAGAGAAAGGTTGAAGAACTCGAATCTCACCGAGAGTTACCAGAGTTGGAAGCAAGAACAAAAGAGAAACACAAGGATACAGTTGAGAGGATATCTGATAATTATGGCAACAACCATATTTGTAGTAAAAAGAAGCCACTGATAAACAAGAGAAAGGCTTGTGACATTGATGAAATGGAGCCAGAGATCGAATATGTTTTAGTAAAAGGTAGTTCAACTGATAATATAACTGTCAGTATCAACGACAAGGATGTTCTAATTGAAATTAGATGTTCTTGGAGGGAAGGAGTCTTACTTGAGATAATGGATGCATTAAGCAATCTTCATTTGGATTCTCAATCTGTTCAGTCATCCACCGTTGAAGGAATTCTCTCTCTCACAATCCAAACTAAGGTATGGACAGACATGAAATTACACAATCAATATGAGCATGTCTTCTTATTTTTTGCCTTGGAGAGAATATGATCATCCATACTTGCTATTATCTTAATGGACATATTCTTTAGCATGATTATAAACATTTAAAAGAACTTTTGTTAATTGAAATTACAAACTACTGACTCTTTGCGACTATACATCTGCTGTGTCCATTGCAGTACAAGGGATCAACTGTAGCATCAGCATGGCTGATCAAACAATCACTTCAAAGAGTTGCTTGGAAGTGTTGAATATTGTTTTCTGCTCATAAATGTACGACTGTTTGATCCTGTAATTCACACTTCAGTTGTTTGGTTCTATATCATATAACAGTTACAGCTTACAAACACGAAAAGTTCTTGGGTGTGGATGAAATAAACTTGACTCTCCATAATGTAATTTTCATCAAATCAAAATATTATACTTCTATACAAGCAGAACTTGTCCAATGACTCAAAATGTTATCAATAATACGATTGCAAGTTCAAATATAAAATAAATCCACAAACAGAATTAAAGGAGAAATTGCAGATAAACAAGAGCTACAAGCCTACAAATATTGGGATACGCATAGCCAGAGATTCAGGTCAGTCATGTGTCTTGAACTTAGTGCTTTGTAAAATAAAATAAAAATGAAAATACACTTCTCAGTAGTAGTTTTATAACGAATTCTCATTTAGAATCTACATAGTAAAGCGCATTAAGTTCTTGTGATATACTATATACTGACAAACTTCATAGAAATCTGAAATGTGGTACCATGTGTTACTCATTTCTTCTTTTAAAAATTATAATTTGCATGTGCTTGAATTGAAGATAACGTATAATACAAAGTTGTTTAACCAATTGATTAACGACCTAACCTGGCATTGTCATATAAATTCGTGTAAAACGAGAAATGCATTACTCGATTCTCTTAAGTCGAGAAGAAACTAAAAGTGTTTTCACTTTTAATTCAAGTGTGAATTAATTAGTATAGTCAAAAAAGGCGTGGAACAGAAAATCTAAAACAAAGAAAACAAAGAAATCTGACGGTATATTCTCACGGTAAAGTTACAAGACAAGCACAAGAGTCAGATTGGGTGGTCGGTTGTTAAATCTAAAACACATTAATCAGTTTCAAAGGACAAGAGACTCGCTTTGCTGGAGCTGCAAAGCCTGCAATTAACTTTCAGCAAAGCACGTGCTGAAACTTGGAAGGACTTGGTTTTGGTTAATCCATTCTGCACGTTTTGAGAAAATGACCCACCAAATCCAGAAAGCAGAGCAGGACAAAAATGAAGCATTTTTCGGTGGCAAACTTAGCAACATCTTTAATCTTCATTAATTAAAAAGGTTAACAGTTGTAGCAACTGGGAAAAACAGGTGCTTATGGGACCTTTATGTCACGTAATTTGATACTGAGTTATCTCTTATCAGTGAAATTCCATTTTCGAGAGGGAATCCGGCCCCTTATCAATGAAGTTCCGTTTTCAAAAGGGCGATTTTCTTTTTCCATTTATACTGTCTTTTCAAAGTGGGAATTGTCCCACCTTGGCATTTGGATGACGGCACTTGAAATGGTGTTTCCGAGACTTATAAAGAAGGTTAGTTGTCACCTTTCAGTCAAACTCTTCTGTTCATAATTTTGCTGCAGTCTCATTAGACCAGTGTAAGTAGTGCTTAATGAGTCACTAATATTTGAATTTATATAAATGTTACTGTCTGACTCAAGGTAATTACAAAAATTTCTCAATTTGATTGTTTCAAAGATTAATCACTCCACTAAAATTTAATCATGACAAGAATTGTAAAATGCCAAAGAGCTGCAAAGTGCTATTTCTCTCTTAATATTAAAGAATTGCAAACGATTGTGGAAAAAAGGCGTGGAAAAGACTCAAGGCCCCATTTGTCAAAGTAATGAAGTGGAGACAAGAAAACAAGCGAAAACAAAAAGGCCATCAATCATAAATAATATGATACCTATTGATATGAAACAAAAAGAAAAGTTGAATTTCAACTCTACTGTAGATTTTTCACCATTGCATAGTCAACAATCCTTGTAAACAACATACTGTTTATACCAGTGTCTTTTTATTATTTTACGCATGTCGAGGAACAATATTCCCAGCCTATCAATCACATCTTGACCCATCCAACTTCCCTCTTCTGTTCTCTTTGGAGGTAAAAACACTCACATCTACACTATCACATGTAGAATTGTGAACTACACTTGCTAAGTCATCCCTGCAAACAGTGCAAAATCTTTTATCTATACAGCTCATATCAGTCTCCATTCCTTGTCCTTCAAATTCTTCATCGTCTCAGCCTCTCTAGTTCCTGGTGGTTATTAAATTCTGCTTCATAAAATTCCCTATGTAACCATCTCCCAAACTCATCAGTCATTAATATTATCTTTATGATTCTCTTACATACTCTTGCAACATCTCACAATGAGATGGAAGAGAGACAAGAAGCAAAATATACACATAAATGATCAAGACGTCCATGGCAGAAAGACTTATATACTGTTAAGAAAATATTACCTCATTTCTTAACTTGCCTGACCACAGACACACAAGGATACTAGCAGGCTATCAAATGTAAATCGAAGCTATGAAATATGAAGAGTAAGTCTTAATGATTGGTTTAGTGAACAATAACAGGCCATGCTTTAGCTTTGAACTGGTATCTGAGGGACCCTATACATATGCTTGAGAGCAGTTGGTAACATGAAAAAAAAAAAAAAAAAAAACACTTCAAAGTTTAGCAGCTACGGATTCACTGGTTAGGNGCATTTGGTAACATGAAAAAAAAAAAAAAAAAAAACACTTCAAAGTTTAGCAGCTACGGATTCACTGGTTAGGGTTCAGATGCTTCACATTTAAAAAGGGTAGATAGGAAGATCTTAGATAAAAATGTATAATTTAAAGGTTTGAATTAAGATTTTGATAAATCTTGAATATTGTTTCCCACTAATAATTACATAGATATGAATTTTGCAAAGAAATCTGAATCCCACCATACTATTTGGTGTATAAAAAACAAGGCAATGGGATAGATGATTGTGGCTACCTTAATCAACACTTGCAAAGATGCATTTTAATCAAATCCTACCATATGGTGGAGACCACAAACCATATGCAACTACCGCCACTAATAACATTTTGATGGCCAAGTCACGCCTTCAAATCAGCTGCACAATTTTCTCATATACGACATAGCTTGAGAAAACAGAAAATTATAATATATTTTCAAATAAATATAGCATAAAAAAGACCCATATGAAGACCAATGTGGCCATTACTACAGTATAACAGTGAATCTGCATTAGATTTTCCATTCAAAAGTTTAAGCTATTGACCCTACAAAATATATAACCTTCTGAGAAGCAATACCGCCAATATAGAGAAAAGTACAGACATCAAGCATCATGAAATCCTGATCAACTCCAATTTTCCTTCTTGCCAACCTCACTCAATTATACCTGGGGAGAAATGTGAAACCTTAACTCTACAGACTGTAGAGTTTGTTACTCTCCATTGAACCTTATGGCATCCAACAGAGAATCATTCCCACTCAATTGTAGATGGAGGTTTTGATGTGATGTCTTGAACAACTCGGTTTACACCCCGGACATTATTACAAATTTTTCTGGCTACATCGTCAAGGAATTTGTGTTCAAAATTGTACCTGGAATTTGACAGTTCCAACAGAAGAAAATATGGTATATGAGAGATTTAGTTGCAGTTAGCACAGACAAAAAGCCAACATGAGTTTTGCAGAAAATAGCAGCAACACGGTAATTTCTATGATTGAAATAAGCTTGCACAGACTCTAGAAATGAAACTGAGAATTCAGACATGTTAAACTTTGATTTTAAAACTGCTTAAGGGTGACTGGAATTTTTCACACCACAGTTGTTGCTGTGTTATGGCAATAATGGTGAAATAGGGGTACAATGCAATCAAAAGGGAAATAGAGATAGAAAGCATTGGGCCTTAAGATCAACAATATTAGGCTATGGTGGAATAGTCATAACATGGCTTAAATGGGCATAATATGACAATAATGGAAGCTATCATGTCTTGTTCATCAAAAGTCAGAACCAGGCCATATTGTTTGTTAGTGGTATGCAATACTAGCTCCAGTATGTCCTCATGACATATGTTTCAAATCCTTTACAGCCTTTCCCTCATCCTCGGTAAACTCAAGCCTAAACAATGTCAAGACTCATTGCTTAAAAACAAGATGCCGAGACAGAGGATTCAACTAGGTAAATTAACCCATATAAAATAGCCAGAGGGGCTCAAAAATATGGAACCCAGACAAGCACGTGTAGATATCCTTATATGGTAGTGTGTTAGCTCATAACATACATAAAAGAAATCATCAAGATTAACACTATCACAGATGTCCTTAATCTATAGTTCTCTTGACCACTGCATCTGCTTACCATAGTCTAATTCTTCAATCTGTAAACTCATGGCACTGTTATTACACTAAAAAACAGAACATGGGAATTTTAAAATATTCATCTTCCAACAAATGAGGCCACTTTATTGCATAACTAGTGTAAAACAAATGAAAGCTTACCAATCTGCTGTCATTCCATCTTCGCTTGTAACAGCTCTAAGAGCGACAACATGAGAATGTGTTCTTTGATCACCTTGAACTCCAACTGATCTTACAGGCAAAAACACTGCAAAAGCTTGCCAAATTGAATCATAGAGCCCAGCATCCTTGATTGATTGAATAAAAATTTCATCAACCTGAGAGAAAAAGAAAATTAATCATGTAAAATAATGTTAAACAAGAAAAGAAAGACAGATGTAGTTCTCACTCCAACCTGGCGGAGGATATCCAAGGCATTGCCTTCAGTTACATCACCAAGAACTCGAACCGCAAGGCCAGGGCCAGGGAATGGATGGCGCTTTAGAAAAGGTTCAGGAACATTCAAGATCCGGCCAAGTTGACGCACCT
Source organism: Bursera cuneata (assembly GCA_026212285.1). Taxonomy (NCBI): domain Eukaryota; kingdom Viridiplantae; phylum Streptophyta; class Magnoliopsida; order Sapindales; family Burseraceae; genus Bursera; species Bursera cuneata. The sequence goes on along the minus strand of JANLJB010001734.1, from coordinate 110 downwards.
TCATAATGAAAAAAAGAAAAAAAAATAACAACAGAAAAGAATATCAACTGCATAAGTATGCATGAAACAGGAGGAGAAAGTTAAAACCAAAACCTCATCTTTAAATAGAA
>JANLJB010001730.1:14712-29374 GCA_026212285.1 Bursera cuneata | reverse complement strand
CATTCTGGACTATGCATTTTGGGAATAATTTAATAATTTTTAATTTTGAGTGATTCTAAATTAATTTGAAATTAATTTCATGTGACTCAAAAATACATTTACAATTGAAAATTCTAATTTAGTATAAAATGAAAATATAAAAAAATTGACTTTAATATCTTTATAATAATAAAGCGTGTTAGGCAAAGCATTGATGTCGTCAACATGTACAACAGGACACACAAACATTCTCTCTCGGGGTGCACCCACTAATGTCTAATGTGAAGATTTTTGGTTCTTTTCTTAGCCTATACTTTATGGCCTTTTGATCTCTTCAGAGGTTTGATTGTTTCAACAAATGTTCCAAAAGATTAGCAGTTAATATTCTTAAAGGATCATTTTTTTTGTTATTATTAAAAGATTCCATCAAATTATTTACTAGCATAAAAATTTAAAGTTGAAAATGGTACTAAAAATACAGGGCTGTTACTTAAAAGAACAACGGCAAACCAGGCCCAGACACCACCTCCATTCCAATTCACCCCATAAAAGCGCCTAGTCAAAGTTCTACTCGCGTACTTCTCCAGAAATTTCTGTAACTTGCATCGGTTGTCACTTTCCGCCATCAACATGAACAACTGTCACCTCTCTGGCCTCAGCTGTAAATTAATTTACACAAAATATTCCTTCCAAACCAAGGCAATCCATGGTGCTCTGCCTTTTTAGCTAATATTAATCCATTAATTTATTTTATACAGTCGGACACAGACAAACCGCAAACATGGAGCCATATCCATGTACTTCCATCTCTACTTTAGTTAGATTTCAGTGTTAATGAAAGCAACTCCACTTTTGTTTTCCACTAATATAATATAAAGTCTTTGCTTAACAGTGGGCTTTGAAGTCCTGCATGTGTTCTTAAGTTCCGAAACTGACTTGTCAAGTCACCAAAAGTCTGTCACCACAGCCAATCCTCTCTCTCTCTTTCAGTCTCCTTCTCTTTAAGCCGCTCTCTGTGCGTTTGTGTCCAAAGTCTTTAGCTGAGTCAAGAGAATGAAAGTATTCACATTAGGGGAAGAAAATCTCCAGCAAGAAATGGAGTTTCTGTTCCTACCCAGTTCAAGATTCTTCACTAAAGTCACTACTTGCACCATTTTGCTTCTTTATCTGCTTTCTTGCGCAAGCTTTCCTACAACAGGTGGGTTTCTGTTTCCTTTTGTTTTTTCAACGTTTACAAAATTGTGATCTTTGTTTGTTTCTGGTTTGCATGGTGGGTTTTAGGTAGTTCAATTCTTTTTTTTAAATAATAGTAATAATTGCGTTTCTGTTATGGTTCTTGAATTTGGTGAATGAGGATATGGGTTTTCTTTAATCTTCTGAAAGTTTGAGCATTTATCGTCCTGCGGTCTCCTTTGATGATCATGCTATTGGGTTGTGGTTCAAAGCTTTGAGCTTTAGTATATTGAAGGAAATGAAGATGAAATAGAGGGTCAATTAAATGGTGGTTAAAAGTTTTTTTCATTTATTTGTTTTCTAAAGTTGGTTTGGCTTTTGCATACGATTTATGTGTTTTGCTTGCAGGGATTATTGATTTTGTACTTTTTCGTCATAGTTTGATTAGATAACTTCTTTGTAACCAGAGAAATTTGAAATTGATGATCCCAGGTAGATGGTGAACTTGGTTAGAATTGGATTATATATTCTATTAATCATTATCACTTATAAACCAAAATCTCTTGTCATACTAGCGTTTTCTTTTAAAAAATCAATGGAATGTCTTTATTGTGTTACAGTTTTCCGAAATCCGAAGGGATATCTTTAATTTCCTTTAGAGTTTTCGTTTTATGAATTTAACTTACTATAACTCCTTCATAAACCAAAACTATAAAGAAATAAAAAGGATGATCATCTGGTAGCTTCTTAAACCATCAATGCAGAGAGTGTTACTAATAAAAGGTTGCTTCTGCTGGTTGTTTCTGTTCCAGAAGCCTATGATCCTCTTGATCCAACTGGAAACATCACAATCAAATGGGATATCATGAGCTGGACTCCTGATGGCTATGTTGTAAGTATTCTATTTTCCCAGTAAATCAACTGCTGTGCTTTCATATAGGGTCAACAGCAAAGGTATTAAGACTTGATATTTTTTAAACTCAAAACGACATCCCAAAAAGGGGCATCATGATATACACAGTTTTCTTAGCACTTTAGTCTTTTATAAGACATTTGCTCCTCTAATTCGCTGGCAGTGGTTTTGTAACTGGGATTAATTCTATTTACTGCTCCTTTTTGTTGCTGGTTGAGTATCTTATCAGCTTCTTAATGGAATGAACAGGCTGTTGTCACAATCTACAACTTCCAGCAATATCGACACATTCAGGCGCCAGGGTGGTCACTGGGATGGACATGGGCAAAGAAGGAGGTCATATGGAGTATGATGGGAGGCCAAACCATGGAACAGGGTGATTGTTCAAAATTCAAAGGAAACATTCCACATTGCTGTAAAAAGACTCCAACAGTTGTGGATTTATTACCGGGAACACCTTACAATCAGCAGATAGCAAATTGCTGCAAAGGGGGAGTAATAAACTCATGGGGGCGAGATCCAGCTACTGCAGTAAGCTCATTTCAGCTTAGTGTAGGTTCAGCTGGAACCTCCAACAGAACAGTCAGAGTGCCTAAGAACTTCACTCTCAAGGCACCGGGGCCTGGTTATACCTGTGGCCCAGGAAAAGTTGTTAAACCTAGCAAATTTATTAGTACAGATAAAAGGAGAATCACTCAAGCTCTGAGTAAGTTAACAAAAGATGACATAAATGTCCTTAGATACAGTAAATGCATTTCAAGCTCACCTATACATCAAAGTTTAATGCATAGCTGAGGTTTCTTACAGTATTTTTTTTTTTATTTGTTCTTGGATATGAGAATATTGCTATTTAGACAATCGTAGTCTGTGACTCTGTGTTCAATTGCTATCTTTTCAGTTCCTTCTATAACAAAGAATGAACTTTTTGCATGCAATGAATGTGAGAAGTAGCAAATTTTAGGAGTCAGTTTTTCCTATTCTAACTTGCATCTATAGAGAAGTTGTAATTAACCTACTCTCTTTTTGTCACCTACTCTCTTTTTGTCAGTGACATGGAACGTTACGTGCACATATTCCCAATTCCTGGCTCAGAAAACTCCCACATGCTGCGTCTCACTTTCATCCTTCTACAACAAGACAATTGTGCCCTGCCAAAAATGTTCCTGTGGCTGCCAAAATAACAGCACTCAGTCGGGGAGATGTATAAAGTAAATTCTCTAAGTTTTCTCAGACAAGATAATACATGTGCACATGAATGCGTACGAATTTATGGTTTGCTAACATTTCTGTTATTGATTTACAGCTCGAATACTCCACATTTAGCTTCGGTTGTATCAAGTTCAGGGAACAACAACTATTCACCTCTCGTCCAATGTACCAGTCATATGTGTCCTATCAGGGTGCACTGGCATGTTAAACTTAACTACAAGGAGTACTGGAGAGTCAAAGTCACAATTACAAATTTCAATTATAAAATGAATTATACGCAGTGGAACTTGGTTGTCCAACATCCCAACTTTGACAACCTGACTCGAATTTTCAGCTTTAACTACAAGCCCTTGACTCCTTATGCATCTATAAGTAAGTTTGATTTGCACTTGTGATTTCTCATGTTTGATTTAGGTTTCTAAGCGGTTTTATGTCTTCTAACAAGTGGGAATGGTGTCTTTGTTTTTTAAATTGTCGGGAATTGGAAACAAAGAAGAAAATGGTAGTTTTGGTAATGGCTGAAAATATGGACAAAGTCAAATAACTGTCAATCTAAATCGCTACCGGCCTTTGTTGTGCCTAAAGCCATGAAATAGTACAATGCAGTTATGGTTGCAATTCATTGGCTGCCCATTGAGTTTGATCTTTCTTTGTTAATACGTTAAAGGCTATAACTTCCTTTCCTCTTGTCCAACAGATGATACAGCCATGCTATGGGGAGTTAAGTTCTATAACGATTTGCTCATGCAAGCTGGTCCTCTGGGTAATGTACAGTCGGAGCTACTTTTCCGAAAGGATATGGCAACATTTACTTTTGAGAAGGGTTGGGCTTTTCCTAGAAGGATCTATTTTAATGGAGATAATTGTGTCATGCCACCTCCAGAGGAGTATCCATGGTTGCCAAATGCTAGTTCCTACCAGTTTGTCTCCCCACTTAATTTAATCATGACATTATTGTCAGCCCTGGCACTCTTGTATGGATACGCTTAAAAACACTCCCTGCTGCATGACAACTTATGTTCTACGACTTGTTGATCTGCTTTTGCAATGACTCCAGCAACTCAAGTGGGTTGAAGCGTGTTTACTAGTTGTCCAAGAACAGAGCCATGCCCCTTGTTGCTGTCGTCTTTGATGTTTGTTTTGTTCTTAATTTGACAAGTCTGTAGAATTCCACGTCCATTGTGTACTTACATTTGTAACATAAACGACAACTAATCTGAAAAAAATAGAACTAAATAATGCATTTGATCTTACCTTATTTATTCTTATTCGTTTATTCGACAACTGTTCATTATTACAAAGGAATAGAATTATTTGCTAGTTACTTTGGCTCTTAAGGGGAAACGAGAAGCCTTGCTTTGCGGTGCACATTATGTCTTGAAAAAACTGCTCTTCTCGCCATAAAAACAAGAAGTATTCTAGTTTCCAACATTGCACCAGACCCTAGACAAAAATTCAATGAAATTTATTTTTATTCAGGGTACATATACAATGTCTATTAACAAATTCAATAATTGCTATGCTACTCTTCACCACTTCTTTTGACATAGCTAGTTTTTTATTCTTCCAAAGAATGTTAATTTTGAGACCTCTATTCCCAGCTCCCACTGGTGTCCAAGTTACCTTGGTTTCAAAACTTCAATACTAATTCTTTCAGTGTTTCCTTTAGAACCAGAACCAAAATTACCAAATAGCGATAAAAATGAACAGCACTGCAGAAATCAATGTGGACAAGGAAAATAGGTTTCCATGGGCAGAATTTGGCAGAAATGGGTATGTATCTGGAGGGGGTAGCATGCACTCATCACCATTGAAGTAGACTTTCCTCGGAAACGCCCATCCCTGCTTGAAAGTGAAAGTGTTCTTATCCTTCTGAAGCAGCACTTCAGACTGAACATTTCCGAATGGCCCGGCTTCCATCAGTAGGTCATTATAGTATTTCATTCCATAGAACATTCCTGTATCATCTGCATGTTCAACCAAAAGATTTGTTAAACCGATATTATAAAATAGCTTGATCCTGCAACATGAAGGAAGCAAACAAAATGCTTGAAACTCACTTATAGATTGGTAGGGAACGAGAGGCTTGTAATTGAAGCTAAAAACTTGTGTCACATTGTTTAGATTTGGATGCTGGACAGCAAGAGTCCAGAGTGAGTAGTTGAACCGATAGTTGAAGTTGGTAATCGCAATCTTCACACGCCAGTACTCCTTATAATTGAGTTTCACATGCCAGTGCACTCTAACAGGGCACATGTGGTGCGTGCATTGTAGCAATGGGGCGTTATCCTTCCTTGGAGTGTTTATTCCCACCATGTTCAGAATTTTGGAGTCACTCCTGTTTCACCACAACACAACTCATTGTATTAATTAGATTGTGGCTTCAGACTAATTGAATGTGTGATAACATATCACAACTTAATTACGAGATACTTTGAAGTCAAGGTATTGAAGATGAAGGCTTACTTGACACAACTGTTTTTATTCTGGCAACCACATGCACAGGTGGGACAAGAAGTGATTGTTTCATTGTAGAAGGATGAGAAAGAGACACAACAACTTGGGTTTTTCCTAGCTAGAAACTGTGAATAAGTGCAGGTCACGTTCCATGTCACTGCATAGATACAAGAACATATCTACAATTAATTAGCCAGGATAATAGAAATCAAATAAAGTTCAATAATCATTGGTTAATAGGAGCTTGAAATTTGCAATTTCATTCGGATTTTAATTATGCTGGTCCAATTTTAAGTTAACTTTTCCAGGAATTTGAAATTAGCATGACAAGATTTGAACCGTTTAAGGCAGCAGAACTTACTCAGGGCCTGAGTTTTCCTGCGGCGATCAGGTGTGAGGAAAGTGGTAGAAGGAACGACCTTTGCAGGCCCACAAGTGTAGCCAGGTCCTGGACCGAGCAAAGTGAAGTTCTTGGGAAGTTTTACGGTCTTATTTGAGGTACCAGCTAACCCGACACTCAACTGGAAGGCTGAGACAGCAGATGAAGGATCTTGGCCCCATGACGACACTACTCCACCTTTGCAGCAGTTGGAAAATTGTTGGTTATAAGGGACACCAGGAAGCAAGTCTACAACTGTGGGAGTTCTCTTGCAACAGTGAGGTATATTTCCTTTAAACTTGGAGCAGTCACCTTGTTCAGTAGCTTGTGCACCTACGATGGACCATATCACTTCTTTCTTAGCCCATGTCCATCCTAATGTCCAGCCAGGGCTTATGATGTGCCGGTACATTTGGAAATTGTGCATTGTTACAACAGCCTGGAAAATTTTTGCAGCAAAAGCATAGTTATTACTTATAAAAATTAATCTCAAGTAAGCGTGGATTTTGTTAAGTACTGACTGGATGCCTTATTTTGAGTGACCTCTGAATCTTGACTAATTAATTCTCAGAATAAAAACATAGAATTGTGGATATCTGATTTTTTTTTTTTTTAAAGTTTATACAAATTAAGTAGCAAACCATAGTCAAAACAAACTTTCGATATTGAGATAGTACTCACCACATAGCCATCCGCTGTCCAGGACATGATATCCCATTTGATTGTTATGTTCCCATTTGGATCCAAGGGATCATAAGCAGCTAAATCACAAAAGAAATGCATGAAAAATCAGATAAATGGAATTTAGGAGCTAAATAAGTAAATCACGACAAAAGGGTCTAGGAAGAAAAAGTTTGTACCTCCATAAGAGAATAGCATAAGAAAGACTAAAGCTGAGATGATAAATTTCATCTCTGTTACCATGTAAAATTTTTGTTGCTGATCACAATACTTTTGAGTTCTAATCTGATGCAACTTTGGGGAACTGGTTTGCAGATACCTTGAATGTAAAGTCTTTAACTTAAGAGTTGTTTAGCAACGAAATGTAATGGCTATTGGTGAATAAATGGGCTAATATATCTTAGTGTTCAAGAATATTGAGAATGTGCCAAATAATTCTAGAGCCCGAAGAGTGGAGAGATGGCTTACCTACTAGTTGTTATATACTTGTGAGACTTTCTTTGTTCTCCCTGCTTCGTGTCAGCAGCTTCCCATATCTTAAAGCAATGGCTTACCGAGAAAATCCTGGAGACTTAAAACAGTTGTCTCGAGTACAACATTCCAACTAAACTCCTCCTTGAAGGTGAACGTGAAAACAGATTGGAAGGTTGGCTGTTAACAAGCTTCGATCTTTTGTTAATATTTTTACGTATTCTCACAAATTAGAGAAACCAAAGTCATCAAGTTAATTAAGAAGGTGAAGGTGACAGCACTTTCTTTTTTCATTTTATATTTGATAATAGAACACTATGCTTTTGAATTACTCCTCTTNTCAATTATAGAATAGACGGAAAGACACAGCAAAACCCTGTAACAGAAATTGATGTTGTTAAAAGGGTCCAATGCTAGATGAGAAAAATATATAAATTCATTCAAATCGTTAATTTCTAACACTAACAGTAAACCGTTAAATTCATTTTTACTCTTATATCATGTTCAGAAACCATTTAATATAAGTATTGAAGTTGTTCCCTGATATATTCCTGATATAGCATACAAGGANTTCTCATCATTGTGGTTTATTATGAAGAAAATGGTAGCTTCCTTGGAACTGTTGCCAACTGACTTGTAGCTTCTCGTATAAAAGTAAGGATCTTTTATTTCCACGTTTATGTAGAGGGAGGAGGGAAGAGTTATAGACAAGGGAACATTATTGCGGGCAAGTAGTGAGTCGCACTCTTACAGAAGGACGTTCCATCTGTATTCCAACTAACTCCTGGAATGCTTCAACGTCAGTAAAGTTTCTTCCTCCTTCACCATGCATCTGCATGATTACTGCTCTTTGAAGTTGTCACTTGTTATTTAACTCAGACCCATATAAAGGAAATTCTGTCGATGAATCCTCTCTTCATGTTTTCATGCATTTTCAGTATATAAAATGGAATGATGACTTCTATATCATGCAAAGAAATCCAAACAATTTCTAGCTGTCTTAACTCGTTGAAGGAAACACGAAAAAAATATACTCTTATGATGCAACCATAATTATTAGAATAGCCTTGCAACCTAAAGAGTGTTATTGAGGTTTCTAATTTCTGATGCATTGTACGTTCAGGTTGCTTCGTCAAGCTTTAGNTAGCTAGTGATACTGATTTTTAAAATACATCAAATTTGGATTCAAAGTGAAGCAATGAATTATATCATGATAAATAAATAAATTAAAATCTAAATTAAAATCAGGGCATGAAAAAAAATGACAATCAAATACGAATCCCAGTTTTTTTTTTTTTTTTTTTTTTAAGTTTTTAAGAAAATAAAATTTTCCTAAAACATAAGAAATGTGGTTTTGATGGCCTGAGATAAGGGCCGGGGCTTTGGGAAAGGCCTTGGCCCATTTCGAATCAAAAAAGGCTTTTTGAAACGATAAAAATCCACCAAATTTGGAACAAAACGGCATCACCCNAAAATAATACCGCATCATTGAAACGCTCCGCATAATCATCGTATATGTACAAAAATATAACTTCATCGTATGGGTTTGGGTTGGCTAGGTAAATTCATGCTCTATACATGTTGATTACCTTAATTGTACGATGACACTTATACATCTAGGTCGGGCAACGAATTGAACTCATTGCTATATCGTTACATGTGACATTCCTTTCATACATAAACGAGTAAAATATCCCACTTGTAAATCTCAATTGGGGGGAAAGATCGAGCTGGAAGAATATGTGTGCAAAAGATGGCATCATCAGGATTAGATAAGGCATAGATCATCGTCCACCTTGCGTTATTTTATTCAACATCGAAGAAACAACTAAACGCATGGGCCTTCGTAATGATAGGCAAATTTGGTGAAAAGTAACGTTGGAAAAGGTCATAACGGTTACGAGTACAAGATGATTCGTAGCAATTTCATAGTCGATATACATTACCGTTTATAAGCTGTCTTATCGGCTGAGGAGTTCCGACAGAATTAGAACATTCTCNTAGTCATAATAAGCATGCAACTTGTCAATTCACCGTAAGACTCGCTAGCTATTGGCTAATTTGAAAAGTTACCAAAGCAAAGAAGCAAGAGGCTAAGCCCCTGGTATTAGTGAAGTCAAAGGTTTTATCTTCATGCAGCCCACGGAAAGTAGCTCAATATTCCAATTCTGGCTGGCCTGCTGTGTGCTCACAACACGCAATTCATAACCTAATTGCTCACAATCACGTAACACTATATATATACGAGAACACAGAAACATAGATTTATACGGAGAAACATTAGCTACCTAACCTACCACTACCAACATATATCAAGAAAGTCTTCCTCAATCAAGAAACAAGAAAACTTTGCAAATGGGGCGTTGGATGAAGCCTGAGGTAAGCCGGCTAGCTTTTTCCAGTGACCAAACATAATAAACGTACTTACTTTAAGTTACTATTATTATCAAGACCTTAGTACAATTTCGTGTTGTTTATCAGGTTTATCCACTAGTGGCTGCCATGACCTTTGTGACAAGTATGTGCGTCTTTCAGCTTTCAAGGAACATGCTGCTAAATCCTGATGTGAGGTAAGTTTTGAACATTAAAATAGAAAGCCATTTGTGTTGGTTGGATATATTTACATATGGAATGAACTTGGCAGAATCAACAAGTCTCATCGCAGCATGGGAGTGCTTGAAAACAAGGAGGAAGGAGAGAAGTATGCTGAGCATGGGCTGCGGAGGTTCCTCCGCACTCGCCCTCCTGAAATCATGCCTACTATCAACCACTTCTTCTCTGAAGATAAATGATCATGATCAGTTCAAAGAGTTAACAACATACCGGACAAGATATCCGGTGTTTGTGAAGCAATTTGTCAACTTTTGTTTCTGAATTACACCGTTCTTTATTTGTCTTTACAATACTTGAAATTAAGATACTGATGTTATTTGCTCACAAATCTTAGTTGTTTAAAAGTTAAAAATTGAAATTTTTTTGTTCGGAGAATTTCATTTGGAACCCATCTTATTTTAACTTAATGAGTAATAATATTGGTCTTTTGGGCCTAAAACCTTATAGTAGCATGCCCAAGTTAAAAGTTCAAGAAGATGATTGGGCCAAGAATTGTATATAATGGGCCCTTGTCTGCTTGTTTTCTTATTGGACAAGCGAGGCACCTATGATGAGATCATAGTTAGTAAAATTCGGATTTTATTTAAGGAACGAGATCTTTCGAGATAAATTTTTTAACATAAAATTAGATATATTCATTAATATAATTCATTTATGTGATATTTATGATTCCCATTTCCCAAAAAAATTAACTACTAAAACTGAGAAAGTAGAACAATATAATTTTTATATATGAAGTGATTATGAATTTTAATAATTAAATTATGGTTTTATATGTATCTTATGGTAAAAATGATTAGAAGGCGATAATACCGATTAATATAATATCATCAATAAAAAGTCTTCATATATATTAAATTTCTGCCTTTATATAGTTTTTTCTGACATTTTTCTTAAAATTCTGGTACCAATTTGTAGATGATAGGTAAACGTAAAACAATTAATTCACAATCAAAAATAAAAATGATTAGGTACCATGTGAAATCTAGAAAATCAATCTCACACTTGTAAATTAATTAGGTGTAAAATCTTTTTAACATTATTTATCTTATCATAGTCTTTTAAAATTAATAATCTGAAAATATTTTTAATTAGATGTAAAATCTTTTGAGATTGTAATCTTAATCTTATATTAATCATGGCTTCGATTTTACATTAATGCTCATAACTAATTTATAAAATCATCTTATTATTTGTAATTCTTTGTATTTTTTAAATTTTAACTATGAATAAGAATTAATTAAGAAAATCAAATTTTATGGTTAATATGTATGAGTAAAAGAATCAATAAACAAAAAATTGTTCAATTTTATGAGTATTACAAAATTAAAAAAACAAATATATTTATGCTTAACATGTAAGACTTTAAGTCATTATTTTTTTTTTATTTTTTTAGTAGTGACTTTATAAGTAAATTTTCATCACTTATTATAAATTAACCTAATACCTAGTAAGCAATAAAGAATCAACCATTTTACGTCAATTCTTTTAAATAATTGGTTTTAGGACTAATGTTATAGATACAAAGTCTCTATCCCAATTTTGTATCTCAATTTTGTATTCCGATTTTGTATCCCAACTGATGTGGTATTTAAATGATAAAAATGAATATATGAAAGTTAAAATAATAAATATCGATAAATTTATCATACCACTCATACGATTCCATATCACAGTTGGGATACAGACTTTATATTTATAGTATTACTATTTTTTTGGAGATTGGGTCAGTATCTGAATAGGAAACTGGGCCTTTGCAACCCTCCTTTCAGGGCCAGCCCTTTATTTTATCTGATAATTTTGGTTAAACTTTTCTTCCATTTCGAGTCATCCTAAACTTATAAAAGGTATCTTTACACTTCATCCGGATCCGATAACGTTAGTGTTTTTGGAAGAATATACGAAGAACATGCTTCTCCAGCCAGTAGCTAGGATAGTCTCAATCAACCTTAAATGTCTTTTAATTTGGTCAGTATATTTCATTAAAAAAAAAAATTATAAAGTAGATGAGAAAGCACACAATTATCTCAGAAACGACAACATATAAAAAGTCCAAATTAACGTATGGAAGGGACACTACCGGGAAGAAGATGAACAACTTACTTCATAGTCAAAACAAACGTTTATAGCAATTGTCAAAGTAAACCCCATCAGTTTCATGCATAACCTAACCCCACGGCAAGTTCAGATTGCTCAATAGTTGTCAAAATAAACCCCATCAGTGTCATGACCTAACCCTACGGCAAGCGCATATTGCTTAAAAACATGTTCACAGAAATTAATTGATGTCCTTGACATTGGTTTCATCGAATCACAAATCATGATTATTTAACAGTATGTGTGTGCCATGTTCCGTAGCTAACTAGTGAAACTGTGAGAGAGCTTGAACCTGAAGCCAAAATCTTATAATATATAATTATTAGCCTTTCGTTAATTAGCTTTGTTCATTTGACTTTTTCCTGAAAAACATTCCTTGTTTCTTGATTGCATGTCTTGCTAACCTCGTCCCATTTTGTTGGTTTTATACAATTATCATCAATTGCTGTTTGTTTCTCAACTATGTTTTGAATATAGTCTCCTTTGTTTTCTCAGCCAAACCTGAGAATACCCACTTCAGTTTTCCTACGAAAATCACAGAACAGTTAAGATATATAATTTTTTTCACACAACAGCCAATCTCCTTTATCTCCTGGTATGCTTCTATGAAATGGGTCCTTCTCAAAACATGTTATTGATCACAGTTTCGGTTGTTATCAGTGTTGCTGCAGCTTGCTCTAGTGGACAGTGCAGGGTATTTGTCTTCAATTCATACTTCAAAGTTTTAGCTAGTATTGAATCTAATTCTTCTTAAGTTTGTTTAATTATGAAGCTACTTGATGCATGCTCGTCGGACGGAGATTGCGAGGCTGGACTCTATTGCTTCTCATGCCCACTTGGATTTTCAGGCTCAAGATGTGTAAGATCAAGCGTTACTGATCCTTTGACGGTTGTGGTACGCAATTCCGTCTCCTTAACTCCCTCTCTTTTCTTTAGCCCTCTCTAGAGCCCCACCGGGAAACTTTCAGGCTTCAGCAGTAATGCAATTCTCCCTAACACAAGATGACGTATTGGGTAGTTTCCAGGAAGGTCACAAGCCACAAGCCACACACAGTCACAACCAAAACATTTCACATGTAATTTGGTAGTTTCTGCCTTGGTGAAGCGTGGTGGGAAGGCATTGTGTGGCGTGGTTTTCTTTGAGCCATACACAACTAATCAAAGTGCTTTTATTGTCTAAAGTGCATGACAATGTGACATGATAACCTGAGCTGACCTGCACGGCAACTCCTGCTTGTTGATGATTTACAATTATGATACGAAGTTATCTTGTAGAAGTACTTTCTAAGAAAGACATTTTTTTAGAAGTACTTTCTAGTTAAGAAAACATTATTTAGAGAACATATTTAAGTATTTTTACTCATACAACATCTTCTATACTTATTAATTGAATTTTTTTTTTTTTATAAGAAAATTATCTATCAAAATCACAATGGTATAACTTAGTGGTGGAGGCCTTGGATTTGGAAAGGTACTCCCTCCTAGATCTAAGATTCGAATCCTGTTGATGTGATTGATTCATAGTTTAAGGTGAAATTTTTGTATACACTTGGCATTTTGCCTCTTAAAATTTATTTTTTTTCCTTGTTTTTTATAGAATAATTCTCTACCTTTCAATAAGTACGCATTCTTGACAACCCACAATGCTTTTGCCAACGAAAATGAACCATCGCACACAGGAGTTCCTCGACTTACCCTAACAAATCAAGAAGACACTGTCACTCAACAGCTAAATGTATGGTTGTCTTTCAGACCCTTGTCCTTTATTTTACTTATTTACATAATTTACAATTCAAGTTGCAGTTTATTTTTATTTTTTTGGACGAAGAAAAAAGTAAATTATTCATTATCAGAATTAATGGATGTCTATTATTTGCAGAATGGAGTCCGGGGCTTTATGCTAGACACATATGATTTTGATGGAGATGTGTGGTTGTGCCACTCTTTTGGAGGAAAATGCCATGACTATACTGCATTTGTATGTTGTTTTCTTCCCTACTAATCAATCATACTAGAATTTCTAAATATTCATTTCAATTTTTCACATTCATCAAAGCACATATTATGTATTTAGTACAGGAACCAGCAATAGACACATTAAAGGAGATTGAAGCTTTCTTGTCAACCAATCAAGGAGAAATTGTGACACTTATCTTGGAAGATTATGTTGCAGCACCAAATGGACTAACAAACGTCTTTACTGCTGCTGGGTTGATGAAATACTGGTTTCCAGTATCAAAAATGCCAAAAGATGGTGAGGATTGGCCTCTAGTCAGTGACATGGTTGCTAACAACCAGAGACTACTTGTATTCACTTCAAATAAATCTAAAGAACAAGACGAAGGAATTGCTTTCCAGTGGAGCTACATGGTTGAAAACCAGTGTAAGAAACTATAAACCAAGTATATGTACACTTATACTTTTGGTGAAATTCATATGGATATTGATGATCCTTTTCTTTGATTATCTACATTTTATCATATAATATAAGCTTTGTCTACTATTTTCTTTCTAGATGGAAATGGAGGAATGAAGGCTGGGAGTTGTCCTAACAGGGCAGAGTCACCTGCCCTTGATGACAAGAGTAAATCTCTGGTGTTGGTGAATTACTTTGAGTCTGTTCCGGTGAAGGCAACCACATGTATGCATAACTCAGGTGACCTTATTAACATGCTTCATACTTGTTATGG
>JANLJB010001730.1:0-14662 GCA_026212285.1 Bursera cuneata | reverse complement strand
TACTTATTTGAAGTCTCTGGTTTGCACTTTCAATTCCCGCTGTATCTGCTTGCAATGTGTTACAATAAGAAGAAAAGAAAAGAAACTGAATGAATGACAAATATTAAACGAACTTTGTTTATTGTGCTTGTGCAGAGGAGTGAAGGAGGAGGAGCATTTCAGGCTACTGATACACTGAATGGGAAGCTGCTGTGTGGGTGTGATGATTTCCATGCATGTCTGGTAATTTTTTTTTTTTTTATTAATTTTTTTATATCTATAAGTGTATTCATTTAATAGAATCATATATAATAAATATTTATTAAATAAATTAATCATAATAATATTAAGTTAAATAAAAAAATAACTATATACTATTAGATGATCACTTGACTGATTGATACATTCATTCCAGCTCAATTTTTTCTAGACGAGTGGTGATAGGCTGAGAGCTGAACCAAATGAATTCCCACTTAAAATTTTCTTCATTTAACTTTCTCTGAGCTGCAAAACAATTTTCCCCTCGAGACTTTCTCAGCTCGTTTGCAGCATTCTAGTAAATGGGCTGGCCTTGATTGACCGGGCCATAAACGCATTGGCCATGCATGAGTACAGATCAAATCTGCTGGCTAGCTAAGGGCAAGTGACTGCCCAATTGAGAGCTCTTCGATTTCTTGTACTTTCTAACAGTGTTCCCATCTTGCAGCCTGGATCAACGTCAAATGCCTGCACTCCATCATAACGACCACAACTCGAGGAAATTCAGATTCCACCTGCGTGGAAGTGCAAATGTTGATTTCAAGAAATTAACATGATTTACAATAAGGTTTTTACCGATATTATATCGAGATGAGGTGCAAAAAGAAAATAAATAATATAAATTATACATATTGTGATTGGTGAAATTCAATTTGTGGGTCTTTATATTTGGGCAGGCCTCACATATAGATCAGAAAGTATTCACATTCCCACATGACTGCATTCAATCACCATTAACAAGTTATTACAAGAATTAAATATGCATTTTCAATCTGACATAATTGAAGCAACTAATTAGGTTTCACAAAAATTTCTCTCTTTTGCATATATAACGGGTCTTTTCTTCGTTGCTTCTTCACTAATTAATATACTTAACAAATCATTAAAGCTCACTTTTTTTAAGTATTGTATGGAGATGGTGCAAGTGGGATGCAGGGTGCCAGGCACTATCTCATGAAATTATATATGTTTAAAAGACAACAAAATATATATATATATATATATAGAAACAAGCTTAATATGAATGTGAAACCATGTTGCTTTGCATGAACAATGGGCTACAAGAGAAGATTGTTTAAAAGTGAGTAATTAGCAAATTGAAAGAGAACCCTCTTAGGTCTTTAACTATCATTTCACTCACATTAGCACTCAACTTCTGCTGATCAAGATCGAGCCGACATATTGGGCCTAACCAGTTCCAGTAGGGCATGAGTGATGAGTCCATCTTTGTCCATTTCAATAATTGAAACTTGTGATTGCTCTGCATAGTTATTTCAGAACATGAGAATTCTCTTTTTTAGCTTTGTTTTGTTGCCAAATACTATGTTTTTTTTTTCCCATTAGCCCATAAGCATTTGAGATACATTATGAGTGGCGTTGGTACAATGAGAGCAGCTGCTTATTGGTGAAATAGATAGCACTTATCTCGGTGAAAATGGTTAGTATCCAAATACAATTATGGAATATAAGTGGACTTGACTTTTACTAGGACCGAATTTCCAATGATGCAACATAAAGGATAGTGTAACGAGTACGAGTATTATTAGGAGGCAAGGAGATCCGGTTGATTTTGTTGTTTGACTAAGAAAATGCTTTCAGCCGAATCAAAATTAATTCGTTGTAATCTTCAAACCTCAAATTATTATAAAAGCACATTCAAGAACATTCATGTGACAGACCAAAAGCATTCAACCATAATTGATCTCGCTGCAGATAATTGACCAATGAACTGCACACACATCCATCGCAGAAGAAAAATTATTTTCATCTCTCTGCCGCCCCTTTTACAAGGCGTGATTCATGTTTACCTTAAACAATCTGCTCCAGTTACTTGGGTTGGTTTTTGTTTCTGAAAACCTTATTGCAATTAAGCGCTTCTCTAATAAGCACCAAGAAGATTGCAATAGTCAACTTTAAGCATTAAAAATTGGTGAAAAGCTTAATTATGGAATTGAGCTTTGGTGTGGAGCATGTGGGATAGTAGGTTAGGAGGTATCTAACACATGCAAGGGATCTTAAGCGGAGAATAAATGTCATTAAAAACTATATAATATAACCATATCAGATCTACATGATTAACCTATAGCTAATAGTAATTGCTTTCACAAGCTAGCTACATGCTTCGATGTCCCTTCGTGCAAGAATATATATATAATGGCCTTCATGTTATTGGTGCATGAAACATTATGTAAAAATAATGCATAGAATGAGAAAAGAGAGAGAGAGAGTGCTTTGTTATTTGTTTATCTGTCTGTGTAGGGCTTGTTATGGATATGATCTTGATTAAACTACAATCTAGTATCTAATTTGTGTTTTGACCAGCTGGGTTTCAGATTATTGTCGTCACCTTATGTAACCAGATTGATTAAGAATGTTTGTTCGGGATTAAGCAGCTGCAGGTCTCAAAAGCTTCCTTAATAGAGGCATAATCAAGTACAATAATGAAGTCTAGCTCATGTTAAAAGAAACATAGATAAATCAAGTGGTACAGCTCGAATCAATTAACTAATCAATCGATCTCTAAGGCTTCTTCAAGTATGAATTTGAAGACAGAAATATCCAGGAGGATGTGATCAGGAAACACAGAAATGAAATGAAGTTAAAAGTTTTTCTTGTACTGAAAAAGGAGAAAAAGAAGGGTTGATGGTTAGCCTGAAAAAGAGTCTAGTACTTGTCAATTGTCTGGTATGGGAGTAAGGAGGATCACAATACGGTATAGCCACGAGGGGGTAACGTGCAAAGGGGATTTTTTTTCCATCGTTGTTTGATGCAAAAGACGAGCTCGGTGGCAGCCCCACTAGAGCTAAGTTTCATCCTCATTGTGGCCAAGTACCCACCCGATCACATGGTTTTGGTACCCTCTTTATAACATAAGGTTACCTAATGTGGGCTAAGTGCAAGAGAAGGAGAATTATAAAAATTCTCAGGGAAACGAAAGAAACAACAGCAAAGACAAGCACTCAAGCATCAAACAAATTGCAATGGGGGACCTTCCACACATGGGGTGGGTCGCCTCATCTTTGTGCTGTGGAGCCATCTAAAAGCTACGAATCTTTTGCAAAAATGGAAGCACACACTTGGGGCAATAACCCTCCATTGTTTCTGTTCATTCTCATAAATCTTCAAACTCTTATTATTATATCATCAATGTCATTGTTTTCGTTTCAAAAAGAAAAGGTACTGAATTAAAGTTCACTCTTTTGTGAGTCTAATCCACATCATATTGTTCTCTGTCATAAATCAAATAATCAATGCATGTAAATGGTAATGCAATGGTTCATTCCATCCATAGTTTTCATCTTTGAATGTTAATAGTTTAATCTAATCACAAACTAAGCGACAAGAAGGCTTTTTGAACCCTGCAGGTTTGATCAAAGCATCTTTGAACATGAAAAGAGTTGTTAAATTAAATATTATATGTTAAGCAGCTGTTTCTAGGTTGATTATTCTACTGGGTTTTGAGTAGGGAAATCGATATAAGTTCTGAAAAAATGTTAACATGGATCATTTATTAATCGCTGAAATAAGCGGTTGGCAGTTGAGAACAAAAGTCGCCAAAAAGTAAGTCAAGAGTCATAGCTAGCTAGCTGTACGTCCAATAGCCCAAATAGTGTGCCAACAGCTCATGTGAGTAACTTTTCCCTCTCTCGCATGCATTCCTCAAACAAGCTATGCATTAACTCTCTTGATGATAAAGAAACTCATCTCTTAGATATTTCGGACAGGACTAGAATAGAGTCGTGTTCAATGGAACAATAGAGATACGAGTCGTCATGATGTAGTTGTAGCAATGGAATGAATTGGGTGGCTTTGAAGTGACGTTGAGCTTCAGCTGAGGGCTTGAACTTGAGCCCCGAGTGAAACTTTTAGTAAAAGAGTTTGTGGTCTAGTTCACTTTAAACTAGGAAATGCTAGTGGGCTGGGTAGGTCAGCAAAGTCATGTTGCTTCATTGAGCCGATCACCATATTTGAGAAGTCAAATCCTTGGTTTCTGTGAGAGTGATTAATGATTAGATTAAATTAATTAATTAATTAGAAGATAAATTGTGAGAGAAAGAGAGAGAGAGTGCATTGGGAATTGATGAAGGGTGGGTTGGGGTTTGGGTTTGGGTTTGGGTTTGGGTTTGGGTTACAGAAAAGAGGCGACGGTTGGCAAAGAGACAAAGATAGGGAAAAGAGAAATAAATAGGAAAAAGAAAGGAAAGAGACAAATTAAGATCAATCCGATTTGAATAAAGACGGGTGCACGTGGACAGGACTAACCCACACGTGCACTCAATCATCTCTTTCTTTATTTATACTTTTGTTATTTAGGAATGGGATAAGTAACTAACAGACAAACCTTCTGACATTCTGTCAACCCTCCCCCTCCCCCTCTTTTTCATTTTAATTTATCTCATTTTCCCTTGCAAAATTGATGGTATATATAATTAGTCACTAACAATCTTGTTATCTTAATTATAAACCCATCTTTTATCTCCCATTGATGTCCTTAATTAACGTTTATAATAACTGATTGGGACAGTTCGTTAACTGCTGCCTTAATCAGTGGTTACATGCCCATTATGAAAATTTAATTTACAAGCAAACACAAAATGAAATTGGGTATATATGCATGGGACAATTTTAATTAAGCTACCTATGTGGGCACACTTGGCCTCATTTAATTAATAAACAGAGTCGACACAACCTCTAAGAAAATTGTCTTCATCTGTTCTATTTTAACGAGTAATCCTCTTACATATATTAGGTGAAAAGTTTCAACAAAACTAACGAGTAAAAGACCTAGAGTCAGAAACTTTCTTAAGAATCAATCGCGTTTTAAAAAAAAATCTCAAAATCATATTCGCTTAAAAGAAGAATAAAAATTACATTGATGCATAGTATTCATAAAAAGTGTCATCTATATTCAATAATATGAAAATATAATTGATATAAAATAAGAAATCTATATTACAAAAACTATATCTTTTTATATAGATGAAGCATGCAATATATATATATTATAATAAAAAAAGAGGAGCAATCAATCAACATAGGGAGGGTCACTTCACTCGTGCAACAAACACACGTGTAAGTGAAATAGAAGGAGAAAGAGGGAGATATGTCAATAATTACAAGGAAATAATGGCAAGGGGAGAAGGAGAGGTACCTAATTGCAGCAGAGAAAAAAAGCACAAAATTCCAAAAAAGAGGCCCTCGTGCAACCTTCACATTTTAAATCAACATCACAACTTTATCATATAATATAAATATTTAGCCATTTAATAACATAAACTATTCATCAATAATCAAAAATTGGAAAATAATTTTATAATACGACTCCCATGTGTGCGTTGCATATCTCTATCTCTATCAATAGGCTAAGTGTCTAAACACATAAATGCCCTCTTCTTCCTTCTCTTCTCTTATGCCCTACACTTAAAATTATTTATATGTTAAATCTCTTTGATCTCTATCATCTTGTTTCCTTTCACTTTCTCTTATTTATTGATTTAAAAATTATTGTTTTATTATGATCTATATCATTGATCCTTCCATGCCATTGGATGAGTTGTTATTGAATACATCTTGGGTTGTCGGCAAATAATATATATGTAGGTCACATTAAATCATTAAATTTTGCAAGCATACATATGCTATTATATAGTAAACTTTAATGGGTGTTACTTGTGCCATTTGTCTATTTCTGAGCATTCCAAGTATTACCCATTTCATGTCTACATCTCCACTGTAAACCAATCAACTTTCCTTATTTCGATGACTTGGCCAATTAATCATCTCATTTCCCGGAGTAACTCATTACACACATTTTTGTTTTCATATATTCATTTGTGTACACATGAAGGCTTGTAAGACATTTACATAAACAAAATTTGTGAAACTTGTTGACGTTCCAAGAGATTGTTTTTTGTTACGTGAGGATGTCTAAAGAATGATCATTCAGTTAGAATCTATTGGGAAAAGAAAGATGATTAAAGCTTTCTATTAGAAGTTCATAATTGGAGAATGAGAATAAGAAGGGAATTGAACGCAAGTTTTGTGTTAGTCAAATCCCTTTCGGAGGATCTCTCATGGATCCACACTTTACTACAAGTCTCCATCCGATCCACCTTTAGCGCCACACCAGGACAAGCCATCAATATCAGCACAAGTCAAAAACAAATTGAGCGTAGAGAGGAATCCATCAAATGATGATAAATCGATCTTGCAGAAAATTTACAAGACAAGCTGTCTCTCTTTCGCTACAAAATTTTGATTGGACTGCTGACTATGTACACCTACTGTACGGATGAGCTAGCCGCCCAAAGATATGAAGCAATCTGAAGGTTGGATACATACAATCATACAACGCAATAACCCCACACACCACCCATGCTGATGAGGGCCTCAAATTTATGAACAAAACCAAGACATTCTATCCATTACATTTTATGTGAATGCTGGCAGCTTCGTTTGTACATTCTTTTCATTCCCACTGTTGCATACAACAAGAAGATACTAGTTTCCGAATGTGGGTACAAATTTAACACTGTTTTATTGCCCTAGCTGTTTCCAAAGAGTCGGTATACATAAACTTGAACAAACCCTTATGAGTTTTCGTGGTAAGAGAGATTGTATGCCAATTCCATAATATTTGCATTATTTAAGTTTAATATTATAAGAAGCAAAAATTATGTAATAATATTACACGCAATTTATATAAAGAGTTTGTACACGTAACACTACTCATTTCGAAATATACTTTTCTTCCATTCATCCTTTTCTTGAGATATTGGAAGAACAAAACTCTGAATTTCAGATTTCATGCCTAGAGAGGTCGCTGGCGCCGCAAGCGGCTCACAGGTTTTGACAAAAGGAGCTTAAAGAGAGTGACACACCAACATCCTGTGCATGGTACCACCACGTTAAAGATTTTCCAGAGCGCATTAAGTTGTATTGTTGCTTTACTGCAGCAAACTTTAATACTATAAAATAAGGACCATCTTATGCACGCATGCCTAAGTACTGCCATACTTCATCTTCGCTTTGCAAGAGCCTTGACATGGAGGATATCGCCGCACTTTTCGTGGTTGTTCACTGTACTGTAGTAACGAATGAAACAGTTAGTCTGTAACACGATGTTAAGTTACTGTATTGAGTCAAACAGTTACAGTTATATATTATAAGATGGATTATTAGATTATGAATACAATGATTAGAACTTGAATACTGAGTTGTCAAGTGTACAGTTGTATGTTATGGGATGGATGATGAGGGGTGCGTATTATGTTATGCTATTAAGACAGACTTTTAGATTTTATAATCTATTTTGTATTGTATTGTAGGCTAAGTCATTAACACTTGAGCCTGTGGATGAGCGTGGTTTTGTTGGTATAAAAGAACAACAAACAACGTGGTCAATCTTAAATTTGCCGCAAATTCCGGGATATAAAGCAAGCTTAGGGTAACGGGTGGGGGAGTTTAGGTGTTATGGCAATTTATTTTGCTAATTAAGTGGACGAAAAAGGTAAAGGCTTCTTTATAAGCCGAGAAAGCATGCCAATAGAAAGCTCCAAATCTTGTATCCTGTTAAGTCAATTGATGTGATTAGCAGAAAACTAAGTATTTATCTCTTTCTGATCCCTGCAAAGCTGATCCAATTAATCACTGTAGCTCTTTTAGGATTTATAACAATTTCATCTCTTTCTCTCTCAAAACTCCAATTCAACAATTTTGACTGAGCATTTGGAATTGGAATCTGACTGAGAAATTAAACGCGTGTCAATAGTTATGCAGAGTCCAGGAAGTCAATAGCACAGTGTCATGTTTTTCAAGGAATCACATTCACAGTGCAGAGCTATAAAATGCTAGTTGAAGTTGAAGTTGCGTAGCGTATCCAAAATCCTCTCTCTTCACTTATTCACATGGTAACCAAGAGTGTCTTGTAGTGGGTATTTGTAATTCCTTACAGAGCAGATCTCGTTGACAGACATGTGAAGGCCCGGAGCTTGTATTGCTTTTTCGTTAGGTCCAATGGGGTGGTGTGCATGTGCCTCTTCACAGATCCCTTTAACTCATTAGTTAGCTAACCTCTTTTTTTTTTTCCACTTAATTTGATAAACAAATAATACCCAAATCATTATTTTCTTGTGAAAACCAACCAGCCATCATAAACAATTGTTGCTGTAAATACCATACAAACTCCACAGTATCTCTCGTTTAACTATCAAACAAACATTCATGACTAAAATCTTGAAGAGAGTGAGTTGTTAGTTGATTATATATAATGGGAACATTATTAAAAGGGGAGGAGTTTAAGATCCTGAAGCTAAATTCCTGTTGAGTCAAAGCGGCAGCAGTTGGGTGTGGCTCAGTAAGTAAATACTTAGTGAAAAGTTTATCGTACTCCGAGTCCAAAACAAACCATTTTTGTCATTTAAACTTCTGAGTATGCTTTTATTACTTGGAGGGTCTAGGAGTAGAGTAGGGTCCTTTCATAGTAGGGCGCATGGTTTGGAACTATGTGGCCTTGCCTTTCTCTCTCTCTATTCATATTCATATGGTAGTTCAAAGGCCTATATATGTGCTCACTTCTGGCTAAGTTAGAACTAGTACACAAGCCCATACCATTTACAGTTGTCTCTGTAGTGGGCTTGCAGCAATTTCTCGGTTGCATCAATGGCTATTTTCATGGTGATTCTTGGTCTCCTCTTCATGCTTTGTACTTGCACTGCTTTATTGAAATGGAATGAGGTGAGATACAGAAAGAAAGGTCTGCCTCCTGGTACAATGGGTTGGCCTGTTTTTGGGGAGACTACTGAGTTTCTAAAGCAAGGTCCAAACTTCATGAGAAACCAAAGAGCAAGGTGAATACTTGTAAACATTCTGTTTCTGCTCAGATGATGATGATGCCTTGTATTATTGTATTTGCCGTTGTTGCTTGCAAGCAAGTGGCAGGAAGTTGTTTATAGTTTTGAGTTTCTAAGGTCTGGTAACTTCTTGGTTGTTTCAGGCGCTTCGTTTAAAAAGCTGTTTAGTTCTTTTATTACCATCAACACAGATGGTCTCTTCGAGTTATTATACTTAATAGTACCAGAGTGGCAGCCAAGCAGAGCATAGAGCGCTCTGTATGAGCTGAACAAAAAGTGAATAGTTGTAACAATCAAAAGCCTGAAGTTTGGTCCTTTTTGCTTTCTTCTCCATGATGATTGATGCATAAACTGCTATAATATAAACCAACCTTCTTATTAAGTTTTTGGTGTCATTTTCGTATTTATGAAGGGTCTTCTTGTAAATTCAAGTTAACCGTCCGTATATTAACTTGTAATTTATTTATTTTATGGCGTTGCTTGGTTAAAATAGTGGTTAAAATGATCTTTTGAACTTTTCATCTTTAATAGGTTTGGCAATTTATTCAAATCCCACATACTGGGATGTCCTACGATGGTGTCAATGGATCCAGAGCTGAACAGATACATTTTAATGAATGAGGCAAAAGGCCTTGTTCCGGGCTACCCTCAGTCCATGCTTGACATCTTGGGAAACTGCAACATTGCAGCAGTTCATGGGTCCAGTCACAAGTACATGAGAGGAGCATTGCTTGCTCTCATTAGTCCCACCATGATCAGAGAGCAGCTTTTGCCAAAAATTGATGGCTTCATGAGAACCCACCTCAGCAATTGGGATAACAAAGTCATCAACATACAAGAAAAGACCAAAGAGGTTAGTT
Organism: Bursera cuneata; assembly: GCA_026212285.1. Lineage (NCBI taxonomy): Eukaryota > Viridiplantae > Streptophyta > Magnoliopsida > Sapindales > Burseraceae > Bursera > Bursera cuneata. Next base: position 4,713 of record JANLJB010001730.1, on the reverse strand, counting down.
TAACAATCAAAATCTTCACAAATCATGCACTTTCATAAAGTTTTTAATCTTTTTTGCTCTGCCTTTTGATCCTCATTTCTTCCTTTTTTTTTTAATTTTTTTGTATAGATGGCGCTTCTCTCTTCACTTAAGCAGATTGCTAGTGCTGAATCCAGCTCAATGTCTCAAAACTTCATGCCTGAGTTCTTTAAGTTGGTTTTAGGAACTCTGTCACTGCCTATTGACCTTCCTGGCACAAATTATCGTCAAGGTTTACAGGTAAGTTGGCTAAGATTTTCCTATTTTTTATATGGTCTTTAATATTATTTTTGGCTGTATATGCAATAATTGTGATGTACTCTCTATTTTTACAGGCAAGGAAAAATATTGTAAGCATGTTGAGACAATTAATAGAACAGAGAAAAACTTCCCATCAGACCCACCTGGATATGCTTGGTTACCTAATGAGAAGTGAGGAAAATAGATACCTATTAAGTGATGAACAGATAATCGATCAAATAATTACCATATTGTATTCTGGTTATGAAACTGTTTCTACTACTTCAATGATGGCAGTCAAGTACCTTCATGATCATCCTAGAGTCCTTCAAGAGCTAAGAGTAAGATAAAGACTTAATTATTTGAAAATTTCCATACTTTTTTGTTTTTTGTACTCGTTTTCTTGACTGACTTTTAGCATTTTTGCAGAAAGAGCATTTGGCAATTAGAGAAAGAAAAAGACCAGAGGATCCAATTCAATGGAATGACCTCAAATCAATGAGATTTACTCGTGCGGTAAGAAAACTGTGTTTACTTAGTTTACTGAGAGAGGGAAAGTTAATATGTTTCCAATAAAATATGATTTACTTGCCCATTTTAACATGCAGGTGATATTTGAGACCTCGAGATTAGCTACAATTGTTAATGGGGTTTTGAGGAAAACTACTAAAGAAATGGAACTTAATGGTGAGTACAAAGGCTTCATTGAATATTTGTTTAGGTTCCAGCTCTTTTACAGTCTTTTTGGGCTCAAGAAGCTATCTCGCAGCTATCAGCTAGCTAGCTAGCTGTTAATTTTCTGAGATTTTTCAGCAAAAACAATATACAGCATGGCATTCATGGACATGAGATAATCCTTCTTAGTGGACCTCACCTCATCATGATTTACTTGTCATACCTACCAATCCAGCTGGACCATTCCATTGATGACCCATGTCTTGTTTAAATGATTTTTGAAAAGATATGCAGCTTTCTGAAGAAAAGAATGTTTTTATCCAAGTAAATAAATGAGAATCTAAGCCCGTTTTTTCACAGAAAATAATCTTATGTTTTATGGAAAATTTTGTAACATCCAAAATTCATGTACTGAAATCTGTTTGTTCTTCTCTTGTTATGACTAGTAATGAATTTTTAAATGCCTAATCACAACTTTTCTTCTGTTTCTTTCAGGATTTGTGATTCCAGAAGGATGGAGAATTTATGTTTATACGAGAGAGATAAACTATGACCCATATATATATCCGGATCCGTTAACCTTCAATCCATGGAGATGGCTGGTTGATATCCTTTAACCCATCTTTTCTGTGCCTACTTTATCCATTTTTCATAATTTTATTTACGAAAGATTACCAATTTTATGTTAAGTGACCGAATTGGTGATATTGCTAAATGCAGGATAAGAGTTTAGAGTCTCAAAACTACCTATTCATATTTGGAGGGGGCACTAGGCAATGTCCTGGAAAGGAACTGGGAATAGCTGAAATATCTACTTTCCTGCACTACTTTATAACTAGATACAGGTAATGCATGACACCACTAGCTACTTGTCTTCTGCTATGTTGAATTGGAGGGAAAAAGCAGTGCATTAGCTAACGTGATTTCATGGGTACTGCAGGTGGGATGAAGTTGGAGGAGATAAACTAATGAAATTCCCTAGAGTTGAAGCACCAAATGGACTACATATTAGAGTCTCATCTTACTGACTAACCTATGTATATACAAAAGACAAGAGCATGTAACATATCAAAGGGATTATAAGGATGTATGATAACGTTCTAACAGATTGGAAAATCAATGACATCGAGTGTTTCCATTTGCGGCTACATCGTTCATGACTGTATATGATTCAAACTACTAAAAATTCGTCTTCTATTACTTACACGACCTTAATCTTTGAAGTTCAAATTTATTATGTAACTCCACTGAATTCAGTCTGAATTTGCTTCCACTGGAGTTTACTGTGAGAATTAAAGCTATGAATGGGAACTTTAAATTGTAGCCTTGTTCAAAGAATCCTTTTACGTGTTTGAGTTTAGACAAGCCCATCACCCATTTGTATGGGTTACTTGATGAGCAGCCCAGACAAAGAACCCACAAGTGGAAGGCTAAACTAAAGCGTAAAGCAAGGAGAAGGAAAATGAGTAAGCTGGCTGTAAGGCCTTCTCCAAAACTAACAAGACATAGATGTTGTCCCATCCTTGGAGTTGGGAGTTCACTTCCAAAACTAGAACGAGTGAACGCCAAGCCTTCTTACTGGTAAATCCTTTCATTTGTCATTCTTAAGTACAAGACTGCAGCTTCATTGAGCATAATTAGTAATTTAGTTTGGGCTACAAGCCTATAGCAATTGTTTTCGGACCATGGACTTCGGCTTGACATATGAAGATTACGTACAGATTTTGCCTGAAATCCTGAAATACTTAAATCTTAAATAAAACATGCAACCCATATCCCAGTAAGAAAATTCATCTGGAGTTCAGAATTTATTTCCTGAAGGCTTAAACAAAGTAATAAATTTATGAAACAATTACCTGGCACAGGCTAAGAACCTTATAGACAGTCAGACAACGGAACTTAAGCATACATTGCGAGCACCAGACCAGACAACCCAATAGAATAAGTCACAGTGCTGTGACTTTTTCTCAGCCACGTTGTTTTGTAACTTCTGTTTATACTTTAATAGTGTGATTGAATTAGGATGTCCAGTGTTCATAGAGTATGCACAAGTCCTGTTGTCTAAAAAGGCTTCCTTTCCAACATATACATGTTCCATTGCTATACAGAATCTGATTTTTTTTTTTTGGTAGTAACTTAAAAAAATAGTCTTACTTTTTAAGTGTGTTTCAAAAATAATCTTAGTCTAAAAAATCTTAATATATAGTTCTTTTTCTTGGCATCTTGGCTTGATAGCTGAATGATAACTTTTGGGATGTGTTTGACAGCTTGGGGGCTATGCCTTACAGGAAGGCTTGAGGGGTATGACTTAAAATTTTATAAAATTAAGACTATTTTTGAAATTACATTTAAAAATAAGGTTATTTTTATAAATTACCGATTTCTTTCAGGTCATACTTTTTTGGTTCTAGACTTTCCGGATGCATATTTATGCACCTGCAATAGGTTTTCTGACTTTTCCCAGGAAAATTTCCATTGCACAACGAAATAATAACCATTCCAGCATGCATGCCAACCAAGGCAATCAATCAAGATTTCAGAAACTGCTTGTATGCATACTGGATCATCTCATTTTCTTATTCTCAACGATCATATTTTACATGTCCGACTATGAAAAACAAAACTCATTTGTCACAAGATTAACAAAGTTTCTATGAAATTTCATCCTAAGGCTACAGTATTCTGCCAAACTAGAAAGAGAAGGCAAAGCAATGTCAAAAGAGGTTGGTGGGGGAATTGGCCTGGTCTTCTGCGATACTTGGTCAGCAATAAAGTGTGAGAATAGCCAAAGTAAACAAGAAAACTGGTCCTACCGTTAAGAGTTCATACCTTTATTCACATAACTTGACACTCATGAAAGTGAACCCTCGATAAAAAGCATATGCTTTATTAAATATCATGGGCAGACTCATGTCTTTGAAGTGCTCCACATGATGACCAGTTATGTGAGTGTTGGGCGGCATGATTTGCTCTTACGTTAGTTTGGTTTAATGCAACTCTTTTGAGACTTTTGGTGCTACCATGTGTAGCATTCTCTTTAATTGAAAGAGGAATGAGTTCACTATGAGGATGATAACTAAGATTCCAACTCGACCTCAACTATTTCCTGGGACGATAAAAGACTATTATATTTAGAATTCTTATCAGATAAAAGATGAGAACGTGACGAACGAAGATAATTAAAACAGGCTTAATAGATTAACCTAAACAGAGAAAGATAAGAATGCAATATCATAACATACATTTAAATTTTTGGGAATGTAAATAGCAAAACTTACGTGATCAAAAGTGGAGATGAACCAAAAAAAAAAAAAAATCCATGAAATGAATACAAATTAAAAGGTGGCTGTGAGAGTGATTGACATTCTACTTTAATAAATATTTGTTTGGAGCATTACAACGTACCTTTGGGGTTACCTTCAGGTTCGGTTGGAAAGCATTTTTCTTACTTCCGAACTTGCACTATTACAGCCCAATGAATGCAAATTAAAAGCTGGTGGGCAGATTCATTGACATTCTATTCTACTTCAATAATTTTCTTGGGATCATAACTAATGTACCTTTTAGGTCCCCCTTAAGATAGGTTGGAAGGCATTTTTCTTAGTACTTCAACTCAAAGGAGGCTTTCACAAATGCCAAACTGCCTATCCGTCCTTATTCCATAACTTCCACTCTACCGTGAACAATTACCATTCCAACTGATAAATCTAAAATTTAAAAATAATGTTAACTTGTATCATAAAAACAACATAAAAAGACTAAAAATATATATATATATAT
>JANLJB010001729.1:2458-61882 GCA_026212285.1 Bursera cuneata | reverse complement strand
CAGATTTGGTGTTTTTTATTCTTTCCTTGTGTATTAATGTAAATCTTCCTAGGATATCTTGTATTAATTCTTAGATATTTTATTTCCTTCATTAGAGTTAACCTTGTACTATATAAAGACCTCTTGTATACAAAATTATTACAAAATTATTCAAAGAGAAATATAAAGTTCCTTTATCAATAAAATGGAGGAATTGCAATTTGGAGGTATCAATATTAAAGTTTTTTCTTTTTTTTTTACGAAAATTAATATCAAACAATTAAGTACATAAATTTCCTTGACGTCAATTAACTTGCAACATAAAACTTTCTTACTTTCATCATCTCACAAGAATTCTTTTTTTTTTTTCCCTTATTCATTTTTAGCGTCATTCATGCCAGCTTTCATTAGGCAAAGCTTCTAAATTTTCTTTGTTCAAAGAAGTGTTTCTTATAAGACAAAAAGAAATTCCTAAAGCAACCAAAAACTTGTTACCAGTGCAGCTACACAAGGCCAACAAACGAGTAATGGAATAAGCCTATGGTCCTAATACCTATCATATTTGCACCCAGCGAAAATAAAAAGTAGAAAATAAATTAATTATATTACCAACAACATAAAAGCACACTAAAAAGTGGTCAATATTACACTAACCACATATTTTCATCCATTCAAATTCTCTCAGTTGTTAGTTTTTATATATGATGCACTACAAATGAGAAATGATGAATAACAAAATCAATGTGGAGAAGTTGATGTATGAACCTTATATATTGTTTATAAGATTTAGCACCAGGGCTTTCTAGAATATAAAGAAAAGGCCCAACTAAGTAGAAGTATCGTCGCTGCCACACAGCTTCCCTATTTCCTATACCCTATCATATTAGAATCAAAAAACAATAGAACAAAAGAAAAGGAGTTAGAATATTAGAAATTGCCAACATGTTGAATAGCACACATACAACAACAACCAAAAAAAAAAAAGGAAGAGAGAGAGTGAGAGCGAGAGCGAGAAACCTTCCTAGTAAGAAGAGACAACCAACCCTCAAAATCAGCATGCTCCCAAGGACGAAGGAGATCTGGGTTCTCACTATCCTCTTCCTGAAATATTTTTGCTATTTGCATCAATCGATGATATCGAGCAGGGGAAAAGTGAAAACCTAGTGATGGAAGCCTTATAGCAAGTCTTGTGGAAGGATAGGATGGGTTCTCTAATCGAATCTGCATATTGTACAAATAAGATCGACTTCATCAACTCTCAAGTAACCAGGGGCTTACCTATATTACTTACATGGCAAATCAAAGGTTTTTATGACCAGAGTAGAGTTCTACCTGTTGAAGCTTTAAGATTACCCCACACTTATCAATAACAGGTAAAAAAATAGCACCGCTATTGTAGTCAGAAGTAGAAGACTTATTTAAGGAGGTTTGGCTCCAATCCCAGTGATAGTCACCATCAACAAGAAAAGCAGATACATCACTCAAGACCAAATCAAATTGCAAATACATATCCAGCTCCTTAGATGATTTCCGTTCATAGTCATCCTACAAACATTTGACATGCACTATATAAATTAAGATCATATTTGATGGGAAGCAACCAATACCAAGTTTGTTCAACAACCTTTGAATGGATAACCAAATTTCCCAAGTCAAGCATAAGTTTTGTTGAATGAATGTCATCTGGACGAAATTCAGTTGGAATTGTAATCTTCGGAGCAGCTATGTCCAAGTCCAGCATAAACCTACCAGAAAGTATCTTTCGATCAAATGTACCAACTAACAGTTGACAACTACCATAACCAACCTTGTGGATTTCAAATGGTATTTTTCTATCATTTTCACACAATCAACATGCATGAACAATTTATATTCATTAGGAACCATAGAATAAAACAAATAAGACATCCATAAGAGACATAAGAAAGCAGATCGAAACATAGAGAGACAACTTAAATTAAAAAAATACTCCCTTGTTACCATTCTGAATCAAGAAGAGACAAATATTCTATTTCCTCCTCACTTTTTCTGATTATAACATTATTAAGGCATCAACCTACATATTTTCCAAACCAGGGATGGCAATTGTAGCACAACCCATCAACATAGTTAAAAACAATGTGATATAAAAAGTTTAAGCTCTCAGGTCAAGATCCAAACAATAGAATTAAGCCTTTAACAAACCCCCTCCTGTGTAACATGGGCCAAACAAAAACCAATACCAAACTAAACCCAAATTCAGACAAAACATAAATATGCAAATATGTGATACATCCATTTTCGAACTTAATACTTGCTCTAATACCATATTAAGAAATCAATCAACTCAAAAGAATTAAGTCATAAAGGCCAAAACAATTGTATTAAGCTTTGTACCAACAAAAGAGTACTAGCAAATTAAGGTTCACCTTAAAAAGGTTTGGGGCATAATCATGTTGACACATTTAATAAATGGGAAACCCATTAATTGTTTAATGACAAAACTGGTTGCACATATCCTCTCAACTCATTTTAATAACACAATAACAAACTTTTTAGGATATTCATCAAAATATAAATAAAATTAAAGGAGATTATTTTTATTAAGCACTTCAATTATCACCTTAGAAAAAAATTTCTGGTTAATTTATTATTTCTAAAATTTTATTATTGTCATTTGTAAAGTTTCTAAAATTTGTTGTGTTACAAAACTGTGCAAACTATGACAATTTTTTGGGGAAAATGAATGAACGGAAACGAATGGGAGAATTTTAAAGATCTTGGTGTGGAGGAGACTTTCCAGTGTGGGACAAAATGAAGTTCTGTAATTTTCTAACAATGCCAATTTTTGTTACGTTCCAGGAAGTCTCTTTGTGCTTTATTCAACAAAATTGGGAATTTCTAATAGCCTAGTTAAGGGAGTTATTGTCAAACAGTGTTTTAGGTTACACTATATTTATATGATCAAAGAAGATTTACACTTTTTGTATAGTTTCTTGGAGCCACTTATGGTTTTTTGCCAACTTGTCCTTCTTATAGTGGACAAGTTGTCCCCCCTTCTGTTTTTTAGTAAAATTTGTATTTGTGGGTTAAACAGGTTGAAATTGTTGATTTCTTCTAAATGTGTTAAATGATTAAGATTTGTATATATATTTTTTTTAAATGATTTTAACAAGTTAACCTATGTAACCCGTTCAATAAACAGATCATTTTAGGCTTGGGAACATCGATATTATTAATTAAGTAGGTCACACTAGGGTAGAGCCAAACTTATTTATACCCTCCTCTTAATTGCTACCATTTACGCAAAACAAGGAGGAGATCATCCAAATATTTGACTTCTAGGTCCATAAGTTCCAAGTATACACACAGCACGAATTGAATTTCATAACTTAAATTAAATAAATTACTGGCATGACCAAAGCACATTCACTCATACACTCATACAAAATTGAAATTAAATTAAGAAAACCTGGCTTGATCCTTCAAAGCTCTGTTCACTTGTTGCTGAGCTGTGCGCTTGACTCCATCAATTGTCATCTAGTTACCAATTAAGGCGACCATCAGCAGAACAATTCAATAAACTGACCCATGTCAGTCATAGTCATGCTTGTTGAAATAGAAAACCCAAGAACTTTTACATAAGATATGAACTAAGTCTAAATCACGGTCTGTTACAAATAAACAATAATAAGCCTTAACCTCATACCCTCATTCCTTCTCTAAAATACAAAAACAATGCACCAAACACTTACATGTCTAAGATTTTAGGAGAATGCCACTTGCTTTTATTTGTTGTGGTGCAAAATAGAATGTGATGTAAAAATCCTAGAACTTGAATTCTGAAAAGAATTCAGATTGAATAAAATGGACAAGAATAGAACTTTTACATGATTAAGAGTCAACATAAGATTGTTGTAACTTAAGAAATAATCACGTATTGCTTAATCTAGCACCCCAAAAGTGTTTCATTAATCAATTTAAAAGCTGATTATTTTATAAGTTGTTTTTAAAATAATCAGTTTTATTAAGTTGCTTAAAATTCTTATTACTTTTTTATGCTAATCAAATAAATGTACTATTGTAAAACTATTCAATAGAAGTTTAAAAAAAAAAAAAATCAAACAGAATTTTTGCTGGTAGCAACAGCTTTGAACGCCAGAAAACAGTATCCCAGGTCACTGCCACAACCACAGTGATTGCTGGAAGACAATCACTGGTGCCAGTAGCCCACAATCGTTTGACACAGCGGCAGAAAGGCAAAGGAGATCCAGCCAGAAAGTTTTTCTGCCATCTGCGGTTAAAATATCCGTCAAACGCCTGTTAAGACATCTTCAACAGATAGATTGGCTTCCATTGATCAAAATAGTGCCAGTGGTATCTTTGTACACACTTCGGCTACCGACAACAAATCCAACAGTATTTTTTTGGGAATTCTTAAATACTTCAATTTTATTTGATTTAATAATTTTTTTCTTGAAAAGATATAGAGGCTTACTTGATTTATATTAACAACTAGATTTTAATTTTAATTTTCAATCCACTAAATGATGATAAGGATAATGAATTTGAGTCAAATTTTTGGGTCAACAATTTAAGTTTACAAAAATTGACCAATGATTAAATAATCATAGAATGAATAATTAAATCTCGAAGGAAATCCTGGTATAATGTGAACATTCCCAGTGACATGGTTTTTTTCTTTTCTTTTTATTTCTTAACTTTTCCTCTAATTCAAAATTCAAAATCATTGTCAAACAATTCTCCTCATATTTAAGACCAGGAATATCAAACTTCAGAATTACCATTAGCCAGTTTCATATATCCTCCCAACTAATCATAGAATTCCAACCTTTGATCTCTAACAAAGTATTGCAGGTTATGCTCATATCTGGCAAATATGGATAGAACTAGAGCATTATAAAAATAGGCATAAGAACAAAACCTGCACAGCAGCTGCAGTTTCCAACGCTATGTTCTGACTGACAGCAGTATTGCTTTCAAAAAATTTGATCATTTCTTCAATTGAATCCTTCAAATACTGCCCAAAGGCATGTAATTAGTAAACAACCATAGTCTAAACGCTAATAGTAGCTCCAAGTCAAAAGTATCAGAGGGTAGACGCATACAGTCATGTAACATGGAGCAGCTTTAATAGCCATGCTCCAGTCCACTTTTACATCAAAAGGCTTGTAGCAGAAGACTCCAACTAAAGATTCAACAGCTTTTGCACTCTGCATGGATAACAGAAAAAATTCCAGGTGTCACAAGAGCTGTGTAGAATGTAGTCAGGTTGTTTTAAGAAGGTATGCCAAATTTGAATCAGACCTCAGCAAGGAGACCATGTGGTGATGATAACCGATAAGACCCCAGTTTCATGTCAAAAACTTTTGTCTCAGGATAAAGCTTAATGGAGCAGCAAAGGTCTTCACATGATAAGTCAGCCAGACATTCCAGAGCACCATCCAAAAGCTTTGAAGCATTATGTTTCATGTGAATCTCCAAGTAAGTATGAAGTGCATCCAACTTCTCAATAATCACCAATGATTGTCCACCATCATCTTCTTTGTATCCTATCATTTTATTTAATTGTTCCCAATCTTCCTCACTGAAATGAAATGGTTCACTTTCATCTCTAAAAGATTTGTTATTCCTGGAAAAGAAACTTATGTAAATCAAAATCACATACCCCATAGCATCAACAAAGACAAATAACTGAGAGATGAATCAAGAGAGAGTCATTCTCAAGGTAAAATTGTTCACCATCCAAATGACAACCACGATTTCCTAGTTTTCTGTTGCTTAAGTTGAACATCTGATTCCATTGACTTCTCAACGAACTTGTGAGCTAACATCCTGCACAACATGGGGGGGCAGAAATAACACTTAAAAGACAAGTTCTAGAAACTTGGAAGCCCAAGATTATACAAGTATTTAAATCTTCCAAAATCATAACAGCTAAGCATGCAAGTATATATGTATGAATAGCAAGCATGCATATATGAATAATGGAATGTGAAAATGAACAACAAATGGAAGGAAAAGGGAATGTTTGTACATGCATGGATGCAGTTTTGGCTCTCCTAACGTGAAATTCGGTTCTGAAATGTAAAATTCAGAAAAATGATTATAGCTAGTCTTTCCAGAGCAATTTTACAAAAATAACATTTAAAGCTTGCAACAAATGGAATTACACCACTAATATGTAGTTCCATTTCTTGACTTGCAATGCAAACAGAAGTCCAGTGAAAAAATCAATATGAAACAAAAATCCTCAAGTTCTGAAGTTAAGCTGCACCCTACCCATAGATTTAGGAATATGATCTGCTAGGACATGCAATTTAGGTAGATGATCTGCTAGGAGATATAAACATGCATGGGAAATTGGGGCTTACCCCTCATGCAAAAAAGAAAATCAGCCAACCCGACAAAATAACAGATATTATTCTGCACAATCTTTTTTATAAGAAACAAGTTTTATCAATGATATCAGAACAATAAAACCTAGGTGAATCTGTCCACACTATAAGAAAGAAAAGAGCATAAATCTGGCGAAAAACAATAAAGAACTGAAGATCTAACAGTTGACAGTGATCAATTTACATGAAGAAAGAAGACATTAAAATTAGATTGAAATGAAGCCCATACAGATGCCAAATATCTCACAACCCCTCGTCCCAAGCATTTTCAAAAATTCTTTTATTCCTTTCTTGCCCAGGTAACCCAAAATATTGCCAACACTATAGCCAAAGATTTTTGGTCCTGACAAGGTCATAAAAATTTTGAATAAAAAATGAGATGCATAATGATTTAGATAACATATGAAAATAAATAAAATCCAAGACATTAAGACAAAATTGCAAGAGACTGCTTTCAACTTTCCATCTTTGTGAAGGTGACTTATAGTAGCAATTAACAATTAAATTTACAACAAAGAATAATACCTCCATTGCAGTATGAGTTCGATATCCAGCCCACGGTCAAGTTCCTCAATTTCTTCATTGTCATCTACTACCGGCCGAGTGATGTCAGATTTAAGAAGAGAGGCATACAGCGAAATATATCTCTTACGTAAGCTTGCATATTGCAAAACCTGCTCCCATGACAATTTCCCACTGCCACAAGGATTTTTTTTAATAGGGAAATAAAAGGATTTAAATTAATGATGAAAACGAGTTACAGAAGTGGACCAGGTGCCAACAATATCAATAATAGAGTATCACTTTTAAAATATTTAAAAAAACACTGAACAACTTATATGTGGTGAATCTGTAATATGCAATCAGTAAAAACATATGTTCTATGTCACACTGGTGCTCGTATACAACAAACCCCAAGGGAAAAAAAGAAAAAAAAAAAAAAATATATATATATATAGGGTTTTGGCTAGAAGGTATTCGAGATTTACATCTTAGGTTATAGAAGTACAAACACTCTTTTTCAGGGGTAACTTTTAAAGTGTTGAAATGGATTGATGAAAAGTAGTCTAGTACTCAATAAAATCCAACATCGATAGAAGTTCAAGAGGCTTTATCACCATAGCTTCTTTCAACCAAAATATGCAAGAATAAAATAACATATTAAAAAAAAATTAAAGGAAATTAACTAATTTAACCACCTTGCCACCTTCATCTGGTGAGAAACAGCTTTAAATGCATACTTCCACCAAGACCTTGGATCAGATTTCACAGAGACCAGTGGACGATAATGGGCATATTTCAAGCGTTGATTGAAGGCAGCAAAGTTGTCAGCTAATTTAAGAATATCCCTGTACCCATTCTGCAACCATAATGATACTCAACCTAATCAAAACCATTGAAGCCAGTCACTATCATAATCAAAGCATAGGATGGAAACATTAGAAAATACCCTTGATAAACAAAGTGTCACATCATCCAAGTTGACTGCTGCTTTCTGTAGAGGCTGAACGCTATTAGTAGATTCATTTGACTGCATTTTTGAATACTTTGCATTCCCAGTGACAGGTTGCAGAATGTAAGTATGCGGCGTTAAAAGATTGTCAGCCGGTTTACCATTCTTTGTACCAAATCTGAAAACCTAAAGCTCAGGGGAAACAAATATGAGAACATTTAGGTGAAAAAGAAAGCAAAACAAACACAAAGAAGATATCTACCACAGTTTACAATCAAAGGACAGACAAAACACCTGTTCCACTTTTTGTAATTGCTCTTCTTGTATTTCTTTTGTTACTTATTGAAATAAATAAAATAATAAATAAAGGACAAACGAGAGTACCTGAACCCACTCAGAAGGAATCAAATCCTCCCATGGTTTGTCCAAATTCCATGGAGTTATATCAGAATCCAGATAAAGGGCAAGCCGATCAAGTACAACAGACTGAAAACAATTACAACAGAAACATTAACAAGCCAAGATGAATATGAGAACATATATCCAAGCACGATTCATGTTCCTTTTTTTTAATTATTTGGGGAAGGGGGTGTAGGTGAGAATTTTTCCGCTCCTATTCTTCAATTAAACAGTCATTATTTCTCAGCTAATTACAAGCAGACATTCATCCCCACATACACAAACTGACATACACAGATCATAGCACAAATCAGCTCTCTGGAAATCAAAAATGATTGAAAGTGTGGCAAAGTCATTTTATCAACATTTTTTGAAACTTTTGCAAATTAAAAAGTATTAATTGAATTATCTAATTAAACGTATGTGCAAATTTAAAAGTATTAATTGAATTATTTAATTAAAAGTATCTAAATTATTTTCTGCTAATTAAAATTACATAGAGAATGTAAATAACCTTCTGGATGCAGTCTAGTGAACCCCCAGTAACAAAAGATTCCTTCCCACTATCATCTACCGTCACAGCTGAGAGTTTCTCCAAGGTTACACCAGCAGCAAAAGGGTGCCCAGGGTTGCTATAAAAAAATAAAAATAAAAAATATAGGTCATAAAGTCTTCGCACACATTGATTAATGATTAGGAAATCAAACTAAAGTATCTTCTTTACCTCTCAAGATCCTCATATCTGATATGGATATTCGAAACTGAAAGTTTCAAGTTCCCTATTATTGTGTTGATAAGGGATCCCAACCATGACTTGTTCTTCAAAAAAGATAAACGGAGGCAAGTTTAAATAAGGTGCATAATTAAGATAATATTTGCAAGAATGTAAACACTGGGAAGTGGAAAGACCAAAAAATTAATGGTTGAAAAGTTCAATGGAGTCGGTTCTTCAGATCTTCTGGTTCTCATATGCATTTGGATTTTATATGTTAATATCTGAAAAAACTCCAAAACCAAAGACATTTCTGATTGGTAGACTCCGCCAAGTAGTCACGGTAGCTTGCTTGGGACACATATAGACAATCATTAACATTTATTTTGGCAGTACTTATTGAATGATTGAAGTTAGGATAGGAGTCATTATATTCTGAAACCAAGACTACAAAATCAGGGCACATCAACTAAATTTTTAAAACTAAACTGAGAACATAATAAATCTTAAGATGTGAAGCGTCATGATCAGAAAATTAACACTGCTGTTGTGAATACAACTTCAAGAAATTATGTTAACAATTACCATTTCTGATTTCATTTGCTGTGCTCTCTCCAACAGTTTCTTTTCCATTTCCTATCACCCAAAACAACATACAAGTACAAAATCAATTCTTCGTCCAAATTATTATATTTATTGTTAGCAACATCAAGATACACAATGCTTGCCCTCCGTTACCCGTATTCGGCTTTTCTTAGCTTCTTGGACAGCATCCTCAGAACATCCTTCAACTTGAGTTGCAGGTTCAGCAAGTAAAAAAATTCGATCCAAATAAACTAAAACTGGATCTTGGCCTAACCTGCTCCATGGAACCTGCAAGTGAAACATATCACAAAGATGCATTTGTAGAAATATTCACAGTACTAATAAGATAATGAAATAAACTTTTCAACAAAAATTCAGAAATGGAAGCAGCTGGACAACAAAAAAAATCTAGAATGAGGAAAAAAATGCTATAAAGCCAATCTCTCCAAACTTGCTGATTTCATCCTTAGTATTAAAGCTTTTGGTACTACCTCTTTACTTCAATTAAGTACTCAATATGCAAAAGATAATACTGTCAACTACTGTTAGCATAATTATCTAAGAGTCTAAATTGTTCTTTAAAAAGATATAAAAATGCCCATTAAACCCACTTAGACACGTATGAGGGTCCCATCATGCTCAGCCCTGATGATCTTCATTTAACCAAAAGGGATAATAAGGAAGCAGAACTTGTAGAACATTGATCTAGAATAGTTGCCCCTAACACTAAACAATATGGGCTCATTTTCTCCCTAGAACATTACAAAGTACCATATTACCCACCAAACCAACGCCACCATCACCAACTCATCACAACATCCACATTAACTCTTCCATTTGTGATTCAAGATATTTTGTACTGGAGCCACAATTTTATGGATTTCTTAGATGAAAACTATAATAGACCAAGGGAAAAAAGGGGATGATGCCACATTTGGCCAAACACAATGTCAACCCTGTTTCATTGTCTGCATAAAGTTCAAGATAATCATATTTTAATAGTTAAAGGTTAACATATGAGTGTTTATCACGCCAAACTAATTAGGATCAAGTGAGAAAAAAAAATATATATATATATATTTTTTTTTTTTAAATTCATCTTCTCTATAAATAAATAAAAGGGGTAAAAAAAAGGATAAGTTAACTGATCCAATAAAACATGAAGTCAACATTCAGAATACATCAAGAGTCGTTATTGCACCTAATAGACTAAAACTTTAAGAATCCACAAACCTTAAGTTTAACCGATCCAAGAAATCCTGCCTTAACTCTCACAGGCAACTTTAATGCATTCAGTGCCTCTGGCTTCAGCTGCATATTTGTTAGCTCTACATCACCTGTTTTGCGAGTACAAATAGGAATAAGAATATGAATAAATTTTGATATTTTAAAGCATACATTTGGTGGTGTATATCTTCTATGCATGACCTCTAATATAATAATAAATCTCAGCTCAGATTTTTAGCTACATCATCTTCCGGCTACTAAGGTGAAACTTGCCTTTGTAGAATATGATCCTGACTGTCATGTCAAAATGCACTTGAACTCATTAAACCAAACCATGACTCAATTTTACGTCTTTGTTACTACATACATGTGTTTGAAAGCATATGTATCAATTAAATTAATTACTTGTGAAAGGTCTCAGCAATATATTAAGTAAAAGAGAGCAAATATTACAAAAGATAACAATTAATGATATCGACAAAGTTTATAAAGCCATAACATTTAAATATTCGTAAACTGAAACTAAAACACCTCACATATCACATTCTACTCTGATCACAGTAATCTGGCGTCAATCTATGTATGCATCTTCTTTTAACCTTGATTAATCTTGTTATCGAATTGAATTCACTGAGGAATCAATTGCCAGTAAATAAATAAATAAAAATAAAAAACACAGTACCTTCTTGACTATCAGAATTCAACATCACAATCCAATCAACACATGCTAATTAATGCATTCTGCACCTCGACTACTAGAACAAACTATTTTCGATAAATTAAGCTTCAAAGGAGAATCATACAAAGTAAAAGTGTAGAATACAACAATAGAATTCAAAACTCGACTTCAAATAACAGCTCAATTCAATCAAAGCATAGAAAAAGGAAAGAAAACTTTGTGTATCAACAGTAGCAAATAAAAATAAAAGATAAAAAGTTAGACTAACCTTGCCAGACACTGATCTTGAGAGCTTCTTTATTAAGGCCTCTCACATAGTTCCCCAGATACCTCTGTAACAAATACGCCACCTGATCCTCCAACATCTTGAAACTCCTATCTCGATTGTTGAAGAATCAATGGTTAAATTTATGCGAGTGATCAAAAGAAGCTGAGCAGAGAAATCAAGATTCGAGACGGCGCGAGCGCGCGAGAGAGAGGGAGCAAGTGTGTATCGTTTGCATTTCGATTCTGGAGGAAGACAGTAAGTGAGATTCGTGGGTTAAAACATGAAACTTGCTAGACTTCCTGCGATAAATGATCCAGCAGAGGCAGTTATCAGGTGTGCGAGCGTTTATTTAGCTATGTACATCTGTCAACAATTGATGCCACGTCAATAAATTAACGTTTTTATTTCATAGTTTTTTTGTTTTTTCTCTTTGCCATCGATAATGGTGAGAAATCATTGGCTTGGGTGGTGAGGAATCTCGTAGCGCCTGCAGGAGATTCTTCCTCTCTATCCAAATCAAGCTGACGAGTCCGTCAATTTAGATTTAAAATTACTACAATACCATTATCGTAAGGCGGTGGAGGGTGATGACGTGGCTTGTACGATCATCCGTTAAAGGCCTTGAGGCACGTGACAGCAGATTTACCGCTCGTCAACTGTAGTTGTCTTGGACAGCAAGCAGGCACGTGACACGATTTATTTACCCTCGTGGACATTTAAGTTTATTATTCGTCATGTACATGTGTGATCACGTGCCAACCAAATTTTCCGCTTCTTTAATCTTTATTCCTATCCTAAAATCAGTAATTTTGTGGTACCTATCGCAACTTTATATGTTAAATATGATTTGACTTGAATAATAAGATTAATTTATTAATATTTTTTATTTTATATTTTTTATATTTAATCAATTAATAAACAGATTTTATATCTATAATATTAGTTTTCTAAAAAAAATAGTGATATTTGTTTAATATCTCTTTCAAAATAAACAATGTATTTTTATTTTAAATAAAAATAAATTTATAAGAAGATTATTATTATATATAAAATAAATTGATACTTACAATTTTGATATACAAATTTATATAACAGTATCAATTCATTTATATATTATTACTATATATTATATAAATTATCTTTATATATTTACTCTTCTAATCAGTTTATATATAAAGTTTATAAATCTAGTATTATCTATATAAAATTAAACAGAACGTTAATTGTTAAAACAAATTATTTGTTGAGTTTTTTTTTTTTAAACCGAGGTGTCCGGACTAGCTTACGTCCACCTCGACTAATCATCGGGAGAGACTAGCGTAATCACAACCCATTGTCACAGTCTCCCACTTAAATCATGATATAATCTATATGTAAGGAGAATCGACCAAAGACTTCATTGTTGGCCTTACTTTTTCTATCATAGGTGCATCTTATCACTTAAACTAAACCAATTTGGGTATTTATTTATTGAGTTGCAAGATAGAAAGCATCATTTTAACTTCTATTAATCTTCAGACCCTTTTTCCTAACTCCACTATCCTGTGAAGGCAAAGAAATGCGACTTCATTGAAAGTTTCGGGAAAAAAATAGGAAATTAACTAAAATAACCTAAATTGAGGGGAGTCTTTGGAAAATAACTAATCTCCTGATGTTATTTGATTTACTTAATCAAATATAGGTTAATGATAATTATACCTTTATCTNCTCTATTCTCTCTATATTTCAATTATTTGGCAATGGTCTTACAATTATGATGACCGTTTGATAACGGTCCGACGAATTCGGTAATGGTCTGACGAATTCGGTAATGGTCCAACGAGTCTAACAACTATTCAATCAATTTTTTTTTATCATCTGACAATTCCAATGACGGTCCGACGGTTTCCGTGACTGATTGTAGAGTTTTAGATAAAAGAATGAGTAATTATCATTTATTACTCCTATCTTTTCTCATTTTTTCACTCATATGAGACTTTTACCATTTTTCTCTTCTCTCATCCTTAAGTTTTGAAAAAATATCTTCTCAAGTCCTCCAGTTAAAAATTATGTTAGTNTAACATCTATTAACCTCCATATTATAATAAATTTATCATTTTACCCTTACTAACACATAAAAAATAACTAATTTTTAAAGGACAATATTAAGTTAAATGATCAAATTATCCTTGAAATAAATACCAATATGTGTTAATATTGTCCATAAAAAATAATTTTAATACGTGTTAAGGTAATTTGATAATTTAATTTAATATTGTCTTTTAAAAATTAAGTTATTTTTTTATATATGTTAGTAATAGTAAAATAGTAAGTTCATTGAAAAATAGAAGTTAATAGATGTTAACTAACATAATTTTTAACTGGAGGACTTGNAGAATAGATTTTTTCAAAACTTAATAATGAGAGAAGAGAAAAATGGCAAACGTCCCATATGAGTGAAAAAGGAGGAAAATGTAGAAATGGTCAATGATAATTACTCATAAAAGAATATGTGTTTATATATTATATATGGAGTGGTATAATGATCATAAAGTTATAAATGAGTTGAAAAATCAAAGAAATCTTTGATATTGGTTATTTTTTAAGACCCTCCTTAATTTGAGTTATTTTGTTTAATTTTCTAAAAAAATTGATGGATTTGACTTCACTTATGAATTAAAATTAGAATTGAGATATACCAGCTTTGTTAGTTTTACTACTACTATAAAAAAAAGTAATACTCAATGGAACTTATTGNGTTTTGTTACGCCAAACAAAAGAGAATTTTGCGTTGAATAAACATTGTCATGGTTAAAGTAAAAGCGTCATGATTTTTTTTTTTTTTCTTTTTCGAATTTTTACCTTAAATGTGAAGGCGGAGCATTGGAAGTGGAGTTGAAATAGCACCACTCAATAATAATGAGGAATTAATGATAATAAATAAATGCAATACAGGTTTCTATTACGGCCTATTAATCGGACTCATATCGTCTTATGGGCTTTACAAATGTCCAATAGTTTTAGGCTTTGATATTTACATTCACGAAAACCTTTTGCCCACTGAGAGGCCCAAACTGACCATGTTGCATCTGAAAGTCTTGGCAGGCTCCAGTTACTATTTAGCTCCTATGAAAATGGATCAGTCCCGACTTAATCACAACAGCTACAAGACTGCTTCAAATATAACTTATTGTAGTAGACCTTAATGAAGTAGAGTTCCTAAAAATATCATTTTTATTAAAAAGTTATTAGTTGTTTGGTTAATAAAATATACAGTATGTGATAATGTCAAATTATCAAAACAAATGTTGTTTATAAAAGAATAATAAGATAAATCTTTTAACATATGATAAAGGTATCTTTGATATTTTACTAATTTAAAAAAAAAAAAAAAAGATCCTCTTAAATACCTCAATTTTGTGCTTCCCTGATAATATATAAAATTAACTTTTTCAATCACCCATAAACTATTCTTAGATGACAACCAAACGAGGTCAAAAAAATTTGTAAATATTTTTTATATTAAAAAAACTCTTTTGACAGTAGATAAGCTGAAACAAGCACACTCTTTACCTAATGTTATGATGCAGTTTGAGTGAGTATTATTTATTGGGTATTATCCATTTTAGTTTGTAAGTCAATAAAGACATAATATGTTCATAAGCAATTCATGCTTTCAAAATTAGTTGAAGTTTATAGACAAAAGCGCATTTATTTTAGCTTATCTACCGTCAAAAAAAATATATATATATATGTCATCTGGTTGCTATCCAATAAAAGTTTATGGATGATTAAAAAGACTTATGTCTCATGGGAGAAATCTAAATTTAGGGTTTTTAAGACAAGTATTTTAAAACTTTTTAAAGTGTTAAAATATTAAACCTTATTATTGTTAGGATTGATTCATAATGCATGTATGGTTTTTATAAGCCTATAAGGCTAACCATCATCACGCTAAAACAACAAACAAGGGTCATAGCAACCAGATCTAAGCATTACATAAAGAATAATCTAGCAATCCGTAGAAAGCTCTCTAAACCTTTCGCTTTTCTTACATTTTCACAATGAAATTCTATATTTCGTTAGTTCACGGGTGGGCATGAAACTCTTGAAAAAAAAAAAAATTTAAACACAACCGAGAACAATATGGAAGGGTAGTAGATAACAAACTAAAAGATCAAATATCTTGATTGTAATCTACATAAACCGTGAAGGAGGAAGAACAATGAAGAAATGTTTTCCTTTGATTCACGTTTTTTAGAGACAAAGAATGATTCCCGTTTTCCTTTGGTTCACGTTTTTAAGAGAGTTAGAAAGAGGCAAGGCTTACAAAGATGGTGGAAAATTAAGCTTTTATACTTAGGGTCCCATAAGCCTAAGTCAAATCCCTTCTATGCTCTTCATTAAAAATGAACACAAAGCCTTATGTTAAATGAGCGTAAAAGACTTTAAAGTCCAATGTAAATTTCATTTAATTGAACTCAATTTTGGGCCCCTTGCTTTTGACAAGCCCAATAGTGTTGGGTTTAACAAACCCAAATTTAATTTGACTTATTTTAAATGAAATAAACTCATTTAATCAATTATTAAAATACAAAATAACAGAAGTACCATTAAACTATATTTTTATTTTAATACTGGGATTATATAAAATATATCTCATTAAATCATATTTCAACATCTTAGTTATTCAATATATATATAGAGGTTAAAAGTGACTCGACGAATTAGTGAATAAAACAACTATTTATTTATTTCACAATATGGTTAATATTTACCGAAAAAGAATGTCTTACTCTAAAAGCAAATATCTAACAATTATACTTTAAAAGATTTTTTTTTTAATAATAAAGCTCGTTTTAGCAACTTAACATTAATAAGTATTTTTATATATTAGTCAACTAAACAACCAATAATTTTTTAGTAAAAAATCTATTCCAATAAGATCTACATATATACATATAAATTATATTTAAATAAGTATGACTAAATGAGTAATGATATAGGTATAAAATATTTATATAAATTGATTTAGCATTATACGAGTGATCATATGAATATATGAAAGTTGAAAAAATAAACACCCATAACTTCACATTGTCAATCATATAACGACACATCATAGTTAAGATACAAAATTATGATACAGATTTTATATTTATAGAATTACTGTAAATAAATTGACCATAAGTTTTAAAACTTTAGTTTTAAATTTAAGAGTAACAAAAAACATTTTTATTGTTTTCATAGGGTTGTACGAAAATCATATCTAAGACAACCGACTAGACTCTAATACTTAACTATGAAGGAATCAATTTGACCATTGCAAACTTTAATGAACAGCATATGATAAGAGGACAGGGAAGATCTATCTTTTCACACAAAGATTTTAACCAACCATGCGCGGGGTAAATTCTAGAATAAACTTTTACTTGAAAAGCAAAAGAGTAAAACAAACTAAAATCAGAAGCACTATGATGGTACCCACTCAGTTCTGATGGCTATTAGGCTATCAAAGAAATAAGTTCGATATTATTTGTCCCACGAATCATAATCAAAATATAAAATTAGATACAAAAATGAATTGTTTATAGTTTTAATAATTATTTATCTAAATTTAACTTAAATAATAAAACTCTTAATTCAACTAATAAAAATTAGTTATCTTAATTGAAGATTATTTAGACATTAAAAGGGCCAAGACTCTCGCTAATATTTAACCTTGCAACCTCAAGACTGTCAACTAGTCAATTGGTAATAATATCAAAAGTTACCCAATCAAAGTTGTATGTATATTTATCAGTTACCCCATAAGATACAGGCTATAGCAAGTCATGTTTTTTAAGTAGAAGGATTAAAAAAGTTGATGCTGCTGAGATGCTTCCACTCATTCCTAATTCAATGGTACCACATAATCAATCTTGACTGGAACTTTATAAACGTACAAAGTATGAAATCACGAAGCATTTTGAATATAGCACTGAGTAATTGATTTTTTAATACGGAGATATGCTATGGTATCTTTCAGAAATGCACAGAAGCTCCGTCAAGCTTCAAAGACTTTAATGACAAGCAAGTCTTTTTTACTAGAAAGCACTTAGACAAATTCCACCAAGGTCACTTTCTTCCAGCCCAGCAGGAAACTCCCCTACTCTCTCAAAAAGATACTAAAATAAAAATCTAATTCCATGAAAAAGCATATTAACAGTAGGAAAGCTACATACTAATTAATTATATTAATATCACTCCAATGATAATGCTTCGGGTCTGCTTTACTAAAACAAGCCAAAAGCTTAAACCTAAAGTCTTAACTCTTAAGACTGTATTGAAGGAAAAGCGGAAACAAAAATGGTGAACAAGAAAAAGCAACTACAAGCAGAGATTTTCAGGTGAACAAGAAAAAGCAACTACAAGCAGAGATTTTCATGCCATTTTCATCTTTCATCCCCTTCTGAATTTCATATGGACAAAAGCCAGATTTCATTCATAACCAGAAGTTCTCATTCATGATCAGAATATTACAAACAAAAAAAGTTTTAAGCCTTCTTCATACTCATCGAAGAGAGCACCAAAAAAAAAAAAAAAACCACAAAAGCAGAACCATATATCTTAATGCATCAAAGCAAAAACACTCCTCTTATACTGTATTCACAATTAAACAGTGAAAAGTTAATAAAATTCTCAACACGGTTTCTCTCTTCCTTCTGCATCTTCTTTCTCTTGGCCTTTCTTTGTGGTTCCTTCCATGTCTTTTTACTATTTTTTTTTCTTAATTTTGGTTTATCAAAATATAGCTCTTACATATATATATATATATATGTGTGTGTGTCGTTAGGCAGCAGCAACAGTGCTAGTGTGGAACTGGTAGTCGTGATTTTTGGTTGGGGAAGTTGATTTGCTCTGCTCTTTTTGCCTCAAAGCCTTCATGGATGACGAGAGGTTCTTGTTCTTCAGTTTGGCTTCATCCATATCAATCTGCTCTTGTCTGCACTCTTCACTGCAAAATGGAGTGTCTCCTCTGCAAAACATAGGAAAAGAATCCATCAGATATCTTTTCACTCCGGCTTCATGAGCCCTTCTAGACATATTAAAAAAAATAAAAATCTTGGCTTTAAATTCATCTGGGTTCCCCGGATCTCATCTAAGCCTATAAACTATTATATCCCTGTTTGGTTCCTAAGAAATTCATATTATAATTTGTTCTCTTCATTTTAAACATGTATGTCATCTCAATCACAGAAAAATTACTAAAAATTAAAACTTAGATGTAAATTTGAGATCTGGAAGCAAACCAATGATAAAATAGTTACAAAAATTTGTTTTTCTGCAAAAATGAAAACAAAAATACAATCCATTGGAGAGGGCCAAGATCAATGACTGACCTGTACATGAAGATGTCTCTATTTCCCAGAGGTTTCTTGCAAAGGAAACAAGCTTCCAAGAAATAGGGTTGGGGCTCTTCATATCTTGCATCGTAGAACCTCGGCCCAGATCTAGGAGAACAAAGGGCGGAAGAAGATGACGATGACGTCATGTTCATCAAACTACTCCTCGCATAAGAGAGAGGCCTAGAAAAGAAAGTATAGTTATTGGGGTGATGATTCCCCGAGAACCCAGCTTCCATATCGGCCAGAGAAGCCAACCCGTCATCTTCTTCTGCCAAAAAAGGTCTCCTTGTAATTATGGAATCCATGTATTACTTTGTTCTACAAATACAGGATTGGCTTCGTTTTAGATTTGCTCCTCAGAGAGTGAAGAGGCCCGTGAGCGTGAGGAAAGAGAAAGGAAGAGATTGTATATAACGATGAGTTGGTGAGGGAATGACAGGTTTTTATAACAAACCCAAAGCTTTAGTCTGTTGAGCGCCTCTAAACAACGGCAAGCTTCGAGTCTCCGTGCAAGCAAATCTATTGGCTCGCGTTACCTGCATCTCCAAGTCCTAATAATTTTTGTTACAAACTTCAATGTTTTAACATTGATCTTTCCCCAATCAACAATAATGCCACGGGTGGTGGATGGTGCATGGATTATAAAAATCTAAAGCAGTGGTAGTTGGGAGATTATTTTGAAAGGTGAGTGCAAAAAGGGAATTTAAGTACTACTCATATTTGTTACTAGATTTTCCACACAAGCCCCCACACGCGACCTAACCGCGCATGTTTTATATACTTTTGCTCTTAACGTTAATGGTGTCGACAGGCCCCACGCTCTTTCGTGGCGCGTTACGTATTGGGCACAGCAATAGTCATATTGTTACCGTTCCTCCAAGGCCATGTACCGTGGAGAGAGGTCTTTTTCTTTGCTTCTGGTGGGTCTCGGCGAGGACTTTCACCTTGCGTTTCCACTGGAGGGTTGCGGAGATTATTATTGAGTTGGTAGTGACATCAAGATTATTGATTGGTAGATACAACTTACACGACCGAGGTTTTACCCTTATATATTATAAAAAAATACATGAACTCGTCACCGAAAATAAAATAACTTTTACCGTCATCGATTGATGCCACATCTAATGAGAATGACACATCATAGTAATCAAATGAATTAAGAGATCGATTGACAGGTACAAAACCAAAATTTCAAAGGTAGAAAAGGTGAACGATATGGGCTTCTTTTTGTGAGTAGTGAACGTTACTACGTTAGTAGTCAATAGTCATGGTCATTACCTGCCCTGGCTTTTAAAAGAACTTGTTGGAGCCTCTTGACTTTGGAAAGAGGTTTTGAATCGGCATCAAATTTAAGTATGCACCACGCTCCATAAATGCAAGTACGACTCTTATCACGCGGGACCCGTCAACCAACAGTACGTTGTACTATATACAAAACCTCTAGAAAGTAGAAACCCATAGTTTCATCTCTCACTTGCCACAACGGGTCCCGCCTGGGTCCTACCTTCCTCTTTACTCGACACTCCTTGACGTCACCCCTTGTCTTTCACTTTTCCTCTTTTCTTGTCCTTTTCCCCCACTCCCTAACTTCGTGGGTCCCACCTTCCGAAAAGCCCATTGAATGTGGGCCCCATATTCCTCGTTCTTTTTTTTCTCTCCATGATAAATGACTTGGGCCTCTCCCTCTTTTTTACCAATTTCATGGAGGCTTCTCTGATTCTACTTTATTAACAAAACAATTCATCAAATTACCAGCATAATCTTTATTGTTTAAAAACACATCTTTTCATCTAAATATTTTATGAATATATTCGAATTTGTTAAGTATTTTTTCAAAATACTTGTAATTAATATGATTTATTGGGATAATATAAAAAATAAATTATCGGGCATCTTTCAAAGTTAGGTGTAAAAAAAATTTAATTATTCGCATTTCATGGAATCATGAAACAATTGAAGTAATTGTTTTATTTAAATTTTAGATATTATGAAAGCCAAGGGGTTTAGTGCAGTATGAGGGCGGCTGGACAGGATTGTTTTACTTGGCCCGTGTTACGAGGTTTTGGTTTCCCCAACCACAGCCTCTGCCCGTGGTTCACGGGCAGCCCGCCACTTGGTCTACACGTGTGTTGTTTTTCTCGGCACCAACGCAGCACCGGGGTCCTTACTTTGCTGCCACGTGAAAGTCTCCTGACAAAAGTTATTCATATTTATGTCGTCCTCGGTAAATATAGAGTTCACGGTGACCAATGATCCCGTACAATGCCACTGTAATTTGTCTCCAGTGATCTCTTATGCCTTGGATGGCTGAGATTGCAATGAAATAAATTATCATCTGATACTTCTAGAACGCTATGACCTATTTCAACTCTCATTTATAATTCTAATTCGTTAATCAAGGATTTAAAATTACCATTTTGAGCAATTATGTTTCAATTCCGTGAATTCCCATTTTCCATTCAAATATTATCAATAAAAAAATTATTTATCACTTATTTTTTTATTGATATTCTTTATTATGGTCACTTGATATCTAATTTGAGTATTAGAGAATTACCAATATCTTTTACTGCTCTCATGTAACAATCGATTTTCAAATATTAATAATATGATTGTTATTTTATAGATATGATAACGATTTTAGACCAAAAATAGCATGCCTAACTTCCTTGCTTAGTGGTTGGACATTTCAGATAATGGGGTACATTCTACATCTACATAGTAATGAAAACCTCCAACTGGAGAGAGTGACTGTTGGGTCCATTAGGGCTCGATCTATTATACAATTACTCGAATACATGGTTCCAACAGTAATTTAAAACGAAATTAATAATTGAGTTTGTCTTTGTCACACACTATCGACACAGCTGTTTCCATTTTCCAAGTGAACCATTGATTGATTTGGCAAAGTGGGCACATGGTATGAATTATATGTTATTGCCAGATGCATGCAACAAGTTGTGACTACTTATAATCAAGAGATTGTTTTAAGCACACTTAATGAGATATAAAGGTTTTAAAGTGGGATTTGATTCTCCCTTCTCATGAAATAATTGTGGTAAAGAGACACTCTTCTTATTTAAATCGGGACTTTTCTGAGTGAGTCATTTTCTCGAACACCTTTATAGACAGTGCAAGCATTTAAATTGTCAATCTTTTAACTTTTAAAAAATATATTGTATTCCCCGAGTGCTTTTAAATCTCAATAATTAAATCAAAGAGCCTTTTACAAGACTTGTTGAACTGAACGATATGAAATATTTCATGCATTTTTTTATTACATAATTTAAGGATGTGAAAAAAAAAGGTAAGAACAAATATCTGTACTTTTTTAATTAATAATACAAAGTACATTTTTGAAACGCTTTAATTGTAATTTATTTGTTATCAGTAAAGAAATTTATACACTGTTTCTATTTAAAACAATACTTTCATCTGTCTCAGACAAATGCTTAAAAATAAAAAATAAAAAATAAAAAATTCATTTAGTTTAACACAATTTTGGTTCTAGATTTAAATACATTAAGTACTTGAAAAACTTTGGTTTCGTCAATAAACATGGAACTCCAAAATTAGAGGGATGTTTTAAAAAATAATCATATTTTTTGACAAATTTAAATATAATAACTATAATTCGACAGTTCGAAAGTTTTTTCCTTTATAGGACTATAAGGTAAACAAAATTATTGAGTTGTTAGATTATAGTTTCAAAATATCCCTTGATTTTAGTTTTTTTTTTTTTTTTTTTTTTTGTNATATTTTAAAAATATCCCTTTATTTTATTTTTTTTTTTTTTTTTTTTTTTTGTGGACTTAACTCGAATATTTAAGTTTCTAATACTTCCCCTCTCGTGTATTTTACAATGTCAACCTGGCCAAGCCAACCGAGCCTCACATGCCTCAATTGGTTCTATAAACGGGTTAAAAAATAACTTTTTTTCTAATATTTTTAAAAGACGAAAGGGATTCGAATATGAATTATTGAGTTATTATGACTCTGATACCATGTTAAGTTTATTATATTCTTAAAAGTTAAAGTTTATAGATGTGTGTTTAACTTAAATATTTAAACTTCTAATATAATGATTTGACCTTTAATTATTTTTTAGTCTCGAATCGTGTTAATTTTTTTTAATTAATTGATCGTTTTACTTAATTTCAAAGGGAATCCTAACATTTTCATCGTGTAAACTATGATGAATTTGGTTAAATAATTTGCTAATTGGCTAATTGGAAAGTGAAAACAACAAAAGGATTCAATTTCAAAGGTGTCAATTTATTTATTTACATTATTACAATTTTAGGCTTCTAAATATCAAGCTTCAGAAAATATAAACCCTTCGATGGAGACGCAACAGAATACAAAAAATTGGAAAAGCGTTTAGTCTATGATCCCGCCAATGGAATTGGAATGGACCACAGATTTTTTTTGGTTACAATGTGCCGTCAGGCTCACCCGAATCGTACATCATAATAATTTATCAATAAATGGGACAAGTTTTCTTAATTGTAAGTCTTTATACGATGATTTGTCCAACATACATGCATGATATTATTTGATGAAAACATCTCAATGCCATTCTTGCTAAAAATGATATAATCTTTTGGAGTGGCATGACCAATCACGATTCTACTTTTCTAACACCATAATGTTATTTAATTGTCTTACAAATAATTAATTTGAAATTATCGTTCAGCAGGTCACATTACCATATAGATTAAAAAATAAAATTAAATCGAACGCCTATAAGAAATGAACCATATTAAACAAAGTATGGGTGGTTTGTTCAATGTTTTAAATAATCATAGTAATCAAAGTTATTAATATATTTAATTAATTCTATCGTAACCATATCGTTTATATTATAAACTAAATTCAAACTATTTTACATATTTCTTATAATCAATGGGGTAAATACATAGACACCCCCGTAGTATAATTTAAGTAATAAACTCACCCCTGTTATTCATAAAATAACATAAAGACCCTAATTTTGATATTTTAAGTAACATAAAAACCAAAATTTTTATCTATCACGACCCCCATATTTTCCAATTATGGGGGTGTCTATATTACTTTATGAATAACAAATGTGAGTTTATTACTTAAACTATATCATAGAGGTATCTATGTATTTACACCTATAATTCAATCAAATAAGTAGTTTAATTTTTTTTTCACTCATTCATCCTTCTACATACAACCCGAAATGGTTAATATTTTCTATAACATAAAGATGAAAACAGTTATTGAATTGATATAAATAATATATTTTTTAACTGATAAATTATAATAAATCAAAATTATGAAGAATTATATATAATTAAGTAAAAAAAATTAGGTTATAAAAAAATTATCCCTCATTTATGCATATTCAATTTTACATTGATTTATATTTTTATTCAACAAATCAACATAAAATGATATTTGATTATGCTCCGTTCAGACTTAAAAGAGAAGAAATAGAGTTTGAGTTGGAGAGAACCTACGAGGCTGTTATGTTGATGAAAATGTTGTCAAAATATGCTTTTTTTTTTTTTTTTTTTTTTTTTGTGNAAAAATATGCTTTTTTTTTTTTTTTTTTTTTTTTAGTCCTCTCCATTTGACTATTTTTGTTAATTTCCCAAATATTATCGTGCCCTCGAATTGCCACCGATTACACGCCAAGCAACAAGAGCTATAAAATGTAAAAGAAAAAAGAAAAAAAGGCAACCCTGGACCCGAAAGATGAATCATTGGAGCAGGCAGTGTGGGCGTGGCAAAGCTTGACACGTTCCGTGATGTTGCTCTCCCACGTATGTCTCCCAGCCACCGGCATGTCCTGCAACTTCAGGCTTCTCTCGATTCTTCCGTTGGATTCTTTCTCTTTTTCATTTATTTATTCCCTTTTTTATATTCTTCCTATTTATTTATGCCCATATTCCTTTCTTGCTTTTGCAGGCTTGTGGCTCTGGATGTAGCGGCCTAAGGTGGCAAATGGCAATCCCAATATATAAATCAATTAGTTAAATAAATTATTTAAATCCCAATAGGAGAATTTTATTTTACTGAGTGAAGATTCTGACAAGACGACTCATCAGTTCTATTAAGACACGTGTGCTGAAAATTGGAATACTTCGAGGGCAAGAAAATTTGTCACCAACCCTATATTTAGACTTCTGAGGCTCCTATTTATTTATTATTATTATTTTTTAACTAGGATTCTGAATCATTTTATTTATTTTTTTCATAATTTATTTATTTTATTTTTATGTGAGTCACATGCCTATTAATTTTGACTATTACAAATTTTACAAATTTCAAAACCAAACATTAGACTACGACTTAAGTTTGTTACTTCTTTTTGTTATAGTATAAAATAAAATTGTGAAATGTAATGACTACATTTGATGAGATAAAGTTAAACTTAAATCTCCATTAGATTGTTATTTACTTGACCATTGTTTGCACTTCACTCCTGAAATTGTTCGATTCAAAGGTAAAAGCAAGCCACCGTTTCTTCTTATATACGTGTCCTCAATGAGAAAATTTTGATCTTAATTTTTTTCAATAAGAATTAAAAATATATTTATAATTTTGTTTCGATAATAATAAAAAATAACAATATTAACGGGGATGTCTTAAAAATCAATTTGAATTATATATTTTTTAATCATCTAGTCAACTTACGAGTTAATGGGTTGATAAATATCTTATATGTTATAATACAGGTGACAAGTGAATGATTTGTTAGTCATTAACAACGAAACTCATAAAAAGCGTAGTTTAAAACTGATTGATTTGAAAGTGATATGAGTTGATTAGATGATAAAAATAAACAAGGAGTATAATATTTTTCAAAACTCTCTCTTACAGTTGGCTATTTCTATTATTTTTCCATTTTCTTTTTCTTGTTGATAATGATGATGATGTTTTAATTTGAGCTTAAAACATGTTGTCGAAAGGTGCGGGCCGGACTACCAAGGTTGCAATGCATTAGATGGGCCTGGCCCAAATATTTATGGGTTCATGATATATCTATGGACCTTGACCCACTAACCCGATTGTGACAGAATCAAAGAAGGCCCAAATTCAGCCATCAAATTGATTCCAATTTTACTATGTACCGGCTTTGCCTCCGAGGCGCCGAGCCACAGAAGTTCATGGTTGCACTGCTTCTAATTTGGGCTGATCAGCCATTTGTAATTATTGGATTGCAACCATTAATGCTTTTGTGTATGCAGCGATATATCAGATTCAACTATAGTATGAACCTCAACGTCAAGTCATCTCAAAAAACCTCATGCTAATGTTAATTAACACTTATTCCATTCGTTCTAGTTATTATTGCTTTTTGATTAGTTGTCTTTCTTCTATTTCTCTAAGCGTTTGAATATTGATAACGTGTAGGGCATGGCAGTAGTTGATTCAGTACTCTGCAGTTACCTACACTCTTCAATTTAGTGGTTGAATATTGTACGAAGAAAGCTCACCCGAGACGTTTAATTGCATTTGGGACCTGAGCTGAGCCTGATCCTGACCCTGACCCTGACCTAAGAGGCATTTGGGCGTTGATGCACTGCCTCGGTGGTCAACAGTCGCTGTTGGCACTGTGAATGGGCAGACCCAGAGACAGCGAGAATCCCAGACTAATGGCCATGCTGCATTATTTGCCTACGCAGTTCGAGATAAACTCTTCTACTCCAACACTGCATCAGAATTCAGGCCCTAAATGGCCCAACTACATGTAGCTAGCAATAGCGTTGCCATCAAATATGCACTGATCTGTTTGGTGGTTCATATTAACTCTTTAAATTCTAGCCGTTGATTTAGCATTCTAGGTCAAGTTACACGTGACACTGACGAAGTCACAAAAGCAACATTATAGCGTGGAACAGAAACAGTATATTTCATAACTATCATGTTTAACACTCGTAAAAGAATATAATTTGCTCATGAAATTTTAGAATTGAAGTCTGCAGAGACGCATCTGCTAGAAATCAGATGGTATAATGAATCTTCCTTAGATGGGAATGTGATTGTTAGTGATTACATATTTGCAATCTTGCTTAGCCTGAAGCATGAAATGTCAAATTAACATTGCATTATTGTTGTTGGTGGCCAAGTATGATAACATGAGGAAATTAAAGCAAAGGCTTCTCATCTTACCTAACAGAAGAGAAGAAAAGAAAAGGCCAAACACTGTACTGAAAAGCTAGCATGCATGTTAGCAATAAAGAATACTAAAAATGTGAATCAGATTGATTTTTCATGTCCTTGTTTTGTCAAACTGCCATCTATTGTGCATCATATCAAGGGGCCCTTCGCTACAGTGCTTTACCGCAACATTATTTTTAGCTACTTGGCTGGATATGAGGGATGGATTTAATTGGCAAGACAGATGAATTGGTTTATTTAAAGCTAAGCCTCAGGCCATGTTTTGTTGCCGTGATCAACGTGAAAGTCTATTGCAAATGGTGGGGGTGAAAAAGGTACAAAGATGACATTTCATGCCTAATTGAACAAAAAAATAGAGCAAAAGTTGGTACCATTATTTGAAAGTGAAATGGGTTTTGGAAATTTATGACATTTCAAGCATAGACACATCTGCATGAAAACAAAAAATTCAATTAAGCAATTCCCACTAGGATCAACCCTTCTTCTTTTGGTGACAATATTACATTAAGCTCTATTAACATTTCAAAAGATGCATCAACTCCTAGTTGTGACAACAACTTCACCAAGTGTGTCAGATTTTTTCACGAGGTTGAGATCAAAACAGCAACGATTATAACGAGATGATGGGACAATTTGTTGTCCTCCACTTCCAGATTAGATTAGAAGCACAAGGCAAAAGCAAGAGCTGGCATTGGATGGCCATGGCCTTTGGCTTTCTCTTGCTATTAATCATGGTAATTCTTTGAGGTCAGAGATGCTTCAAAGTCCTTATCGTTGCCACTATTATAGCGTGGCCCCATTAAAATTTGTAAGACTATCTGTTGTGTCGTAGATCTACATCCCACACATACTTATTTTCAAGGTCTTTTCTCGATGTGGTGGGCATTTGAGGAAATGGGGCATCCTCTGTATGTATTATCTTGTCCTGCACTCCTACCCCATTGACAGCCTTGAGATTCATATAAATATGATTGAGACTTTCTTATATATGATCTTGTCTCACATTAATGCCCATAATCTCCAACAATCTGCAGCTGCAGTTACTATTACAGATGCTTTTATTAGATTTTCTTTTCATTCAAGTTTAAACAATTTAGTTTGTTTAGAAATGTTAGACTCAAGTATTAATGTTGGGTTTTTAGTTGATAACTTAAGTTTTTGAATCAAGTGATTTCTTAACATGGTTTAAAAGGTTTCAAGTTCAAATCCTCTCATCCTCACATTATTTGAATTCGATTTCACGGATCCGAAGCTATTGCGTCAAGTGGTTTTATATGAAGAAACTTGATCTTTGACCAACTATTTGAAGTCAAACAGTGAATCATTTTATCAACTTTAGACAACTTTGTAAACTTGACAGTTAACAAATTTCTTGAGAAGCCAAATGCTATAATTATGATCCGGAGATCATGTGAAGCTAGGAATAAAAGATGGTTAATTTTTGCTTATTTCCATATGTTGGTCAAACTAAGTCTTCTACTAGTTTCTGGACCAGCTTGTGTCTCGTCCACTAATTCAGAGAAGAATCTTGCAGACCTTAAACAAATTGGCTTCCCAATTCGCGCAGATGGAGAAGGTATAAATAATTAAGTGAGCGAGTAAAAGTATTGTTTAAAGAAGTGAAAGATGATCACCACTAAACTGCAAGGAATCTTCTTTGTTTTGAGTACATGACAATTATTCAAGCTTGTTACCGGAAAATGACACCCACAAATTTACAGCTCTCTACTTTAGTACTGGTAATTTTTTCAAAAGAATCAGGAGGGTTTACTTTTTTTTTTTTTTTCATCTGTTCTCCTTTTTGTGTTTGCTGAATAGGGTAATTTGCTTTTATGCTTTGTTTATCATTACGTGCTTTGGCTACATTATTTTGCGCCAGAAGGCTACATGCATGTAGCTTCATTGGACAGCGTGGTGGTAATGACCATGTGAGCACAATCAGATTCCAGCTTATCTGTAACATAGTTACAAACTGTTAAACGTTGCATAATTTAAATGTAACCAGACATGCTTCTGATCCAATCGCTTCTTCACTCTTTATTATAATATTATTCAAGCAGTGGAAAGTCTTAAGAATTGGTTTACAGATGATCACTGAACGCTTCCCATCATATTATTAGCAGCCTCTTTTACAAATTCTCTGTTCTTTGAAATTTGCTTCCAAACGAAGTTAAAATCATATTTGGAATTGATAGCTCAAACTTACCTAGTTTAGTCTAAAAGAAAATTTTTCCTTCACATTTCATGCTCAGAATCTGGACTCCCTACAAACCTATACAACCGAATAAAGCAAAGAGAGATCACTCAGATTACTTTTTCCAAGACCACTTTCTCATACTATTTAAGTTTTGATGGTCTCATTACAACGTTTACATGCAGTTGATCTCACACATAAAAGTTGCTTCACTTAGAAGGTTTGGCTGATTGCATGAATGCAAGTGCAGGAAGTACCCATAAATCAAATCACACTCAAACCAATACAGATTAAGAGAGGAATTTGTACTCTGTCAAAAGTGTATATATATCTTTAGTACTCTTTACCGGCTTTGATACATATACTACTTTTAAGAGAAGAGATAAAAGTTGAAAGGAAAGAAAGAAAAAAATAAAGTTTCTCTGGACCAATCTGTCCTGCCTGGCAAGAATTCATTGCTCCTTGCAGTATAACATATAATATCAGTCAAACCAAAAAAAAGGGTCGCATAAGTAATAGTTGAAATGAATAAGAGGAAGGGTATCTTTTTAATGCGTTACAGGATTGACAGAAATGGGGGATAATAAAAGATGTGTATGAGGTAGAAAACCATCGTTCAACTGCAGATCCGTGTTTTGGGTTTTGATATTTCCATATCTTGTAATCTTTAACATTTTCTTTCGGATGCCCAAGATGACATGTAGCATATCTTATGGGGTGGTAATGCCAACATCATGGCAATCAAATTGCCCAAACCACATCACTTCATCTATATAGGACCAATACTTATATAGGAATAACTCTCCATGGGACCAACATCGCATGAAATGCCTTTTACTTGCATCCTAATCACTTTGGAAACGTTTCTTCACAACATTAATATCAGAAGAAGTAGCCTTCCATCTCAAGAAAAGTTAGATAAAAGATCATCAAGAGGGAAGGAGACTCTTAACATGTTCAGCTTTCTTCAAAGTTATTGGAAGCCACCTTGCAGATACATAGATTCTATTTGCTTATAATAAATCATGAATGGTTATGGCACAAGATGCTTTTAATAGGATTTGCAACTTAGATTAACTTGCAATAATGATCACTTCTGAGAAATGATCATTCTTTTTAATTTTAATAATTTTTTTAGAAGGAATAATTCTGAACTCCTATTATATTAGTGACACATGATTACAACTATATCATAACAAGAAATACTACTACTCGATTGTTTTAACTCCAATGGTGATGAAAATTTATATATAATGTATATTAGTAATTTTGTCCAGAAGCGTTGCTTGAGATAGAAACTTAGAATCTGAAAATTATCAACATTTCTAGCGAAGAGCTCTTAGACAGACCACATGGTGCATCAACAACTACACAGTCACCATCATGGTCAACAAACTATTATTTTTTGAAAACATGCTACATGTTAAGTATATGTTTATATTAGAACTAAAGCTCTAGCACATATCACATGGCACATTAAGAAATCCACAAGACACCATTATGGACAACAAACTCTAAAAGAATATGCTAGGTATTAATATATGTTTAATGAAACTAAGATGCAGTATAGTAGAAAACATGAGAAAAATTCTTGTTACCCAAAATGTGTATTGTATTGTATTGATCAACCTCTGATGCAGTTTAAGCTTAAGCACATGAACCCTTGGCAAGTGCATTCTTCCAATGTCTAAGCAAAGCCAGCAATCACATTGACAATATCAATATTCAAGATCAAGCAGATGAAGAACAAAGAAGAAACTCATGAAGGGGTAAAGAATTATAAAATGAAAGAATTTATATATCAATTATTTTCTTAAAAGAAAAAAAAATGCCACTACCCATGTGGCCATGTACATTGCCTCTAGGTACTTTCACTCCAAGAGGGGGAGCCAAAAAAAAAAAAAAACCAAAAATTAGAAATTAGAAATCTTTGAGTCTTTGGTGGTCCACTAGAATATCTGACCCCAAATTAACACAAAAAATAAGAAAATTGTAGTTCTTATTATACTTAATTTTTATTTGCCTTTTTTCCTTTCTTTTTTTTCCTCAAACCATCGATGGTGGGCTAGGTTGGGCTTGGGCTTGGGCTTGAGCTTGGGCCTAAGAAAGAAAAACTTCAACACTAGAACCTCTCATGTTGTAACAAAGCGGGCAAGCCTGAACCACTCGGTCACATTCTGTGCATACGCAAAGATGCCGACACGGCAACAGCACCACCGACGCCACCCGTTTCTGACACGCTTTACAAGTGGGCCCTGCTACGGGCACCGTAACAACTCGGTCCGGGTCAACGTAAGCTGACTCGGCGTCCTCCGCTACCTCCCCTGTGCACATTAACCCATCATCCCCTCTCCGGCTATCTTGCGCCGCCGCACCACCACCACCATTCATTATCATCGCTTGCTGCAGCTGCGCCTGTAGCGATGCGGCTGTCTCCTCCTGCGCCTTCGCCTTCGCCTGCCAAACCTGCGCTTCCACGCTTAGTTGCGCGGCGCGTGCCTCCAACTCCGCGTTTCTTCGCGTGGCCTTTTCCACTTCGGCTTCTTTCTCTCTCAAACGCCGAGCTATAGACTCCTCTGCTGCGCCCAGCAGCGTACGATAGTGTCTCTGACTCTTCTCTGCTAATGCACGCCTCAGTTGCTCTCCCTGTATTCATTTCCCACGACGAATTAGAATTGGAATCTCCACTACAAATTAAAAAAAAAAAAAATTGAACTTTACGTAAAAAATTCGAGATAATAATGAATTTTTACCTGGGAAAGTAAGAACTGGTCTAATTCATCGCGGTGGCTTTTGATTTGAGTATTCAAATCTTCTGATAATAAAGATAAGTAAGGAGAGT
The DNA here is from genome assembly GCA_026212285.1 of Bursera cuneata. Classification (NCBI taxonomy): domain Eukaryota; kingdom Viridiplantae; phylum Streptophyta; class Magnoliopsida; order Sapindales; family Burseraceae; genus Bursera; species Bursera cuneata. The sequence continues at coordinate 29,622 of JANLJB010001729.1, read as the reverse complement.
GGCATATAATATTTTGCTGCTGCTGTTGTTGCTGATGATGAGTTTGTTGTTGTAACTGTTGTTGGTCACCGAAAGATAAGCGTAAGCCAGTGGAGACGACATTGGGCTGATGATGATGATGATGATGATGATTGTTGTGTAGCTGAGAGAGGTTTATTACTTGAGGAGGTTGAGTTTGCATTGAGAATGGATTGATAGGTGGTGTTGAATTGTTGGGTGCAGCAGCTGGAACCTCTCTTCCTCTTTTGCGCGGATTATTATTATTTCCTGCTTGGAAGGAAATTGAGTTGAATTGAGAATCTTGCAATTTGATTTACAAGTTGTTGTTAAATTTCAATGGCACACGTACTGACCTCCATTGTTGAACGACATGTAAGATTGATCAAGAAATAATCCTCCTCCTCCAGGTTGTGGTTGCAATGAATAATCATGCCCCTCTTGCCCCGTTCTGCAGAGATTATAATAAAAGAATTCAGCAAAGCTTCAAAATTTATTAGAAAGAAAGGTGAAAGGAAAGGGAAAGAAAAAGAACAGACCTGTTTAGAAGGAGAACGTTTGATGGGTATTGAGCTTGAACAGCCATTGAATTCGAAGATGAAGAGAAAATATATAAATGAGAAAGTTGGAGAGACAAATAGAGATGTTGTTGTTGTATGGATATATGTTAAAGAGAGAAGAGGTGAGGGTTGATTATGATTATGATTATGATGGTGATAATAAAGAAGCAATGTGAAAGGGTTGCAATAAACGCTAACACATAAGAAGCATGAAAGAGAAGAAAGATGCCTGCCTGCTTGCCCACACAAGACTATCTATCTATCTCTCTTCTAGGCGGACTCTTCAATGAGAGAAAAGAAAAAGAAAAAAAGAATCAGTGAATTATATGTGTGTATTGAGAGCGAGATATAGAGGTAGAGAGAGAAGGAGAGGCCACCACCAGCAGCAGGAATAGCATCACCATTTACATTACATTACATGACCCAACCCTTCCATCTATCAACCTTCTTCTATCTTTCTTTGTTTTTTACCTACTTTTCTTTGCTTTGCTTTGTTTTGTTTTGTTTGCTATGGCTTTCCTTTCTTATATATCTTTCTCTCTCTCTCTCTCTATCTCTCTCTTAATTTCTTTCTTTCATTATATATATATATATATATATATATATATATACACAGATAGACAGATAGAGAGAGATAGATGCGATTGAAACGAATCCGTTCAAGAGAGAGACACCTTATTCTGCTCTTTCTTTCTTTGTTTGTTGCCTTTGCTTCTCTTCTTCTATGCGTGGGGTTGGCTTTTCTTGAGGAGTCGTCTCGTGTTTGTTATCAACTACACCCTCTATACTAATTACTACAAATACTTTTCTTTCTTTCTTTCTTTTTTAAATAAAACCAAATTAAACAAAAAAAACCATTTTTAACAATTTCCCTTTTTTGTTATTCAAAATAATAAAATAATAATAATAAATATGAGAGAGAAAATCAATGACTTGATGTAGTTGTAACTTGTACATGCGTTGTTCTAGAGCGTGCAGGTCTCTGCCGCTGCCGCTGCCGCTGGGACTGTTTGTATGTGATCCATGCGTCTCTCGCCAGCTTTGCTTTCCCCACATCCCCATTTAGAATCTCTAGAGACCCCTTTCTTTTCTTTTTGCCCTTTTTTAAATTTTGGTACAATTCCAATAATTTTTGTTTTTTACCCCGTTTTAACTTTTCGTTTTTATTTTATTCTTCGGATAAATACCAGAATTTCTCGTCTCTTTTAAACATTTTTAATTGATGTGTAAACATACATGTGATAAGCATCACATCCCCATTTCTTCACGAGTTTCGGAATGGAATGGTGAAAGCCAAAGCCAACCACTTCCACAACCTCTCTCGCCCTACAACTTGAGCCACTGTTGCCCATTTCAATGTTTTTGCCTTGGAGTGCCAAAAATAAATGTCAATATAAATGGTAGCAGATCACTAGATCTCACTCAAAATTTGAATCAAATTCAAATATTGACCCTAGATTCCAGATTCAACATTTCAAGCGTTTTATCTTGTTATTAATTTAACACTTTCTTTACTTCTCCTACTGACCAACTTGATCATCACATATTCGAAGGATCGCATTGACTATTTGGATATCTTAAGTTACATACATTTTGATTAATGCTTATTATCCCTGATTTTAAAACTAATAATAATAATTAAAATCTTTGGTTAAATCTTTTAGAGAGAACATACTTGGTTTTGAAGATTCAAACTTCACAGGTAATCTTGGCTTTTGTTGATCACAATTCTTATCTTAGAAAATGGAGAAGAGATCACAATACCCCCGACCTAATTGCTTGGTTATTGGTTAAGTCCTCTCATTCTCATCTTACCAAGTTGGTGATTTATCAAATATTTTTTTTTTTAGTATGACTATGTCAAATGACTAAGCTAAGGTCTAATAACCCTTTATTTAGCCCCCATATATACCTGACCTGAAGGGAACAGAACAAATCTCAATTTTTCTTTTTAAAACTGATTTTGAGCTTGTTATCATAATCTCACGTTTTGATTCACTAAATAAAAATCCCATTTACCTCTCTTGCATGCRTTTGAGTGGCTATTAATTCTTCATCCAATCAACTTTAAATAAGAGAAGGGCTAAGAATAATCAAATTCTTTTTTCTTTCTTTCAGATTATTTAAAAATAAAATCATAAACAACGATAATTAAGAAATGCTTGGTCACGAAGTTGTTTACCATCTAATTAAATAATTGTCTAGAGGGTACTAAATAAACAAAATAACATTAAAAAAAGAAAAAGAAAAAAAATGAAGTGAATCACACAAGAAAAGTTAAGTTGGTATTGGTGATCTTCCCCAAAACCAAGAAGGGTTTATTGATGTTTAAAAACTTTTTAATTAATGGAGGTGACAAAGAAAGAGAGAAGCCACCAAAAAAGAGAAGAAATGTGAAAGAGAGTGCTTGGAATGGCATCACGCAATTTGTCATTGTTTTGGACCCACCAAAAGGAGTCGGCTTTCAAGTCCTATCTCAAACTCCCAACTCAAAACTCTTCACCTTCTCTTCCCCTCTTCTTCAGATTCATAATCTTTTTACATAGTAAGTGATACATCCCCGCACGGCATTATTCGTTTATCAACACATCACACAACACAACTCATTCATAACTATTCCTTGTTTTCTTCTCCCTCTCTGTCGTCAAGACAGCCTTTCCTTTTCTCTCCTTTTGTTTTCTCCATTACTTTAATCATCTTGATATTAATTATTTGTGTTTGTGCTTGCTGCTGCTTAGATGGTTTAAAAGGAATCCATTTGTTTGCTTTTATTTAATTGGGTCTGCACTTTGCCATGTAATGATACCCTCTTAGGCACATATTTTTATACCATATGCTACGTATATATATGGATTATATTAAAGCCATTTCAGGAGGTTTGTTTCATATAATAATTTAGATGGGATTGGTCTTGCTTTCGAGATTTTCCAAGGCTTAATTGGGGGGGTTGACTATTAATTTTATGGAATTATGTGAACCAAACTTTTGAAAATTCAAATGTGATCAGCAGGCCAAATCGGTTGACCTCACCCCAAGTTTCATTGGCAACTCCAGTCCATCCATATATAGGTTAGGTAAACCTCACCCTAATCTCAAATAATAATGCATCATATGTAATTGATGTTTATTAACACACATTGATTTAAAACAATCAAAATATGGGGTCAATCCACAAACGGCAGATTCAACACGGCTGTGTGATTGATCAAGATCAAACTGTTCAACTTTAGAAAATAATACAATACTCAGCAACATATTTTCTTCCTCTCACCTTTGAACCCTTTTATGGGTTTGTCTCGTAAAAGCTAATGAAGTTCTCATAGTAATTAATGAATGAAGTTTCCCATACTTCAATTTACTGAGCAATTTTCATCCTGATCTTTGAACCCTTTTGTGGGTTTGTCTCATGGAAGCCAATGAGCATTGAACTTGTGCATGGGACTTGGAACAAAGTGTTTGAACATTGTAAGTTGTAAAGACAAGTATGATAACTACGATAAAAGTAAGGGAAACTTCATTAATCACATCTCCTTGTCCTTTGGGCAAAATGTGTTGTTTCCTTTTTAACAGCTAGTCATTATTTTCAAGGGTCCATTATGTATGTATGTACATATACTGATATTTATATTTATAATTATATTTTTATGTTATGCTTTTTATGTATATTAAAAATGAAGTCTAATTTGAGTCATCATTTCCAAGATGTGTCATGAAACCAGGCGCATTTCCTTGGGTTGAAGACAACAACACCAACTTAAGACATTTCTTTAATCCTAATCCAACCATTCCCCATCTATCTATATTTTGCTTGACCCACAAACACCCAAGACTTTCTCCTTTCATTAATTTTTCTAGGGTTTTCCCTCCCTTGCTCTTTCCTTTTCTTTCCTCCCACTCAATTTTCATGGACTTTACTTTCTTTAATTTCTTTCAATGCCACCATCCTCATTCCACACCTCCACCACTCCTCTACAGTCTACCCACTACCTATCTTCTATCTATCATCTACATAAATATATATATGCTTTTGATCTTCACACCAATAGCACTGCCAACCATCCCAAATTACATCTCACAAGTGTAGCAGCAACCAAACAACTGATAATCTATAGTTAATTCCATCTCAATATTAATTAATCTCAATTTAATTTCTGTTTCTATCTCGTTTAACATTTCTTTATACCCAACAAGTCATACCCCATTAATCTTTACTTACTTAAAGCCCTACAACAAATAATCTTACATATGTTCACAAGCAAAAAAAATTTCATGTTGAGTAAAAAATATTATTTTGAGAAAGTGGAAACTAGGGTGGAGACCCTCTAGATTAAGCCCTTGTACATACAATCAAAGCCAATGGCATGATGAATATAATATAGTTTGCATAATTATGAACTTATCTTTCAAGGACATTATGTGTGATCTAACCAATTACAAAAATGAAGAATTAGTGATCTTAGTGAAATATTACTCATATTTATTCAAAACCAATCATCACTAAACTGTTAGCTTATACGTTTGTCATTATTAAATTGGCAGATAAGCACATAACATAGCCGCCCATTAATTTCATAGTATATATCATTTCATTCTTTATTAGAATTTCGATCAGTTTCGAAATTGGGGAAGCAATAGTAGAATCAATAACTAACATGATTAGAGTGGACATTATGGTTATCAATCTTTTCATTGACAAGAAAAATATATATAGATATATAAATGAAATTATTATGAAGCAAGAGAGGTAGCTAGGGCCAGAGAGGTAAAGATGTTTATTTATGATATGTCAGTCTGAGAGAGAGAGGTGGGTGGTGGTATAATTTTTGAGTGACATACATGAATATCTTGTATTATTGTAAGTACTTTGGCATGGTGTGTTCTTTCAAAATTGAATGGTTCTGATGATAAATGCAAGTCACAAGAAGAGGCAGCAGGCAGCAAGCAGAAGGAAAGGAATAGGAATCTGATGGGGTAACAGAGAAGCAACATCAGAGTGTGGAGTGGTGGGGAGCGGTGGTGGTGGTGGTGATGGTGGTGGGTGGGGCTTCGGCTTTGTATTTGTATTTTGTATTTGCTGCAAAAGAATCAAACCTCATACCGCAGAAATCAACCTCCTTATTCATTCATTGTGGGCACATTTTTGGAGTCATCTATAGGGCCCATCTGCATAGGATTGTGCTTCTATACTTGTACAATTATTTATTGCCTGTTGCTTGTACTTTCTGTTTGGTATAACTTATAAGCAGCTTCTGTCATTTCCTCATACATATTCAGTTTCTGTTAAAATAAAAATTTAATTCTTTTAATTTGCTTCTCAATCTCACATCACCTTGAGTAACTACTTAACCAAGTCCAAAAGATTTGGTAAAATTCAAATTTTGACTGCTCAAACTCAACCACAATTGTAGATTTTAAGCAATTTGGATTGGAATTGGACCCATCACCCATGACCCCATCCCCATATATTTCCCATCCAAGAATCTCCAAAATTTATATATTCATATCAATGATCATATCCCATCCCACCTCAGGATATCTATCAAGTCGAGTCCTCTACTAATTCGTTTGGTAAACAAAATATTTAAAAATAAAAAAATAGTTCTCTGCTTTTGGGTCATATAATAATGAATTTGAAGCAATTTTGGTTAAGAACAAAAGTCATAAATACTAGGGAAACCGTGGTCCCCTAATCCAACGGATCTCACCACAGGTAGCACAGTAACAAAATGGTACTGAATCCATCACATCAGCATAATAGGTCACTCACAGATTTCCATATAAAAGCCATTCATGTTGGCTACCAATGCAGTACTGTTACTATCTGCTACTCTCTCTCTCTCTCTCTCTCTCTCTCTCTATATATAATTTTCTAGTTTTTTAATTTTTTTTTTTTTCTCTGCATAAAGTTTAAAAACTGACTGACACCACCCCTCAATTAAGGGTGAACATTTTGGGACCAACTTGGAGGAATAATAATTTTAACAGTACCAGAAAAAAGAAAAAAAAAAGAAAAATTCCTTGGCCCATTTGAGGGTAGATTTACTATGCTATCCTTGTCGTAATAATTAAGAAAGGACTCTTTTCACCTTTTCTGTAATACACAAAAATGATTTCTCTAGGATTTTTACTACGCCGCTACATAATTCCCGAACCCATTAATTTGTACTAGTAATTGTTCATCCAGCGAATTAAACTTTGACGAAGTAAAAGTGAAAGTGGCTCAATGATGAATTGGTTTCATGATATAAATATTTAAATTAATGATTAATGTTGCCTGTTGGAAGCACTTTTTAGAGTTGCCAAAGACGCCCTAAAAGTGCTTTTTAATAGGCACTATATTTGCCTTTTAACTAGGTACAAGAATAATGGACAATTAATTAACCACAAGCCGAAGCACTCTATATTTTGAAATAATACTCAAGTTTTTTTTTCCTGCCAAATCTCTAATTATTAGAAGGACTATATTCATGTGTTCAATTATCTTGATGTTTAAGCATAGACTTAGTATTTTTTTTCTTTTAAATATTTTATAATGCTCCCATAATATAATTTTCTTGCATTAAGGTCTTGCCATGGACTTATTTTTCTCATGAAAAACACAAAATGCCTTGATCAATATGTAAGTTCATTTTGATGTTTATATTTCAAAATTTTAAAAGGGAGGTGACAAAAATGACTATATAGGGAGAATTGGAGATTAATTTTGTGGAATTCAAAATATGAATAGAATGATATATTAATTTATAGAAAAAGTGGTGTGAAAGTATGGAATTTTGAATTTGTAACTGTTATAGAGTCAAAACTAAGAAAGATTGTGTTGTTGATCTTTAAATTTTAAATGAGAAAACCACGAGATCTTGATTTTTTTTTTTTTGGAAAAAAAAAAAAGAAGAATAAGAAAGGTATGACTTGGTCTTGTAATTGCTCAAGTAAACTTGCAAGATTGGTGAGATGAATTAACTTTGTTTTCAAATCTTATTATTTTCCATAATAATAATCAGTGATTGCTTCTGAAAAATGAGAAATATTACACTTAAAATATTCAAATATATGTTCAATAATGATGAGAGCAAAGAAAGAATGAATCATGTATACGTATAAGCAACCAAATAATGTTTTTCTTATGGCTGCTCGGTCGCATATACACCAAGCCTTGTCTGTGTGCAAATTGCTTCTTGTTTAAATTAATGATAGCTCAAAAATCTACAATTGTTCTCATCTTAAAAATATATGCTATTGACAACGATATTTTAATCTAATCGGTAATGGGTGGTTACATTTTTTATAAAAAAGATTAGTGGCATTTTCAAAAGCAATTCCAAGTTCATTGTCAGTCCAAAATTTGGCCGGTTAGTTCATTGTTTTGAAGAAATGGATAATAATTAGCTTGAATAAGTATGCAATTGGAGTTGGTAAATATGATTAATTGATGCCCACTTTTTAATACTTTTTGGTGAACAAACAATAGCAACTATATATAAGAACAACAACGTACACACACACACACACGCACCTTGAACAACACGTATAAAGAAAGCGATTTTTGGTCTAATATAATACAAAGATGATGAGCTATTTAAGACTACGATGCAAAGCCAACCATATAAGTTAGATTTAGCTCATGAGTTATAGCTAACTTTTCATTGTAACCACTAGAGTACACGATGAGGGCACGACCCATGACCCTCTTTAATTAGCCGTGTCCACACTTAGAAGCAAAACACATGTATGTATGTATGCATGACACTAGCAATTAGCTAATATATATTATAGAGATTCTCTCTCACTTTCTCGAGAAAATTTCTCTATCATTGGGACCAGCCATTGGTGATGGGAATCAAAGGCTATAATGGTTGAGTTGGGTTGGCAATGGCATTCTTATTGGCATCATGTACATATGCAAAAGCTTCTCTTTCAAAGTAATCTCGATGGAATATAATTGTTTCAACTGCCTGCCTGCCTACTAGCATCATCCCATCACCCTTTTGCAAACTTTCTTTATTTTCATTTCTTAATCTTGTCGATGTGGAGAGACCTAGAGAGTGGCGCATGCATATGCATGCATATCATGACTCTATGTTTATATAAAAATATGTATATGTATATAGCTATCAAAATTATTTTATATGACATGTTTGTATTGGGAGAAAATCTAGACATATTTCTTTCAAAGGGCAAATCGTTTTTGTTATTTTTCTTTTGTTAAAGGAACACTAGGAATACTACAACGTTTATTGCGTCTATCCCATATGTTTCTTGGACACCCTTTTGGCTTTTTCTTTAGTCTGCAATAGAAGAAAACAAAAATTATCACATCTTGATCTAATTGCATTGCATTGAAAAAAGTAAGCAAGTGAACTACAACTTTGAAAATCGAGTGAACCCAACCAATGAAATTCCCATACAATAGCCTAGTAAAGGAGAACGCAACGCAATAGTTTATCGAATTGTTTTTGAAGAATGAACCTCATAGTTTATATCAACTAGAAATTGCATTATTGATCGCAGTTTCTTTTTTCTATTTTCGATCTTTTAAACGACAATTAATTAATAATTAATTTTGCAATATTCCAATATATATTGAGGATCGCATTTCTTCTTGATCTTTCCTCAATGATCTGGTCTGCTTGGATATAAGGGGTAATATTCCTTTGTTCGCTAAGAAATCTTTTAGCATGCACAGCAACGAATCTGCATGAATGATAATCTCTTTAAATTAGCTTCTATAATTGAATGGAATTTCGATATATGGTCCATATATAACTTGTGGCTACAGTATATTATATAAATCAAATTCTCTTAACTTGGCTTTGTAATATTCTACATGCATGATCGAGGGTTTGTGGTCGTTTTTCAAGTCGTTCATTCTCCATATTCAAATGTATATATATATATATATATAAAGGCTTATTCAAAAGTCTAAAGTTGTTAACACCAATTGCGGTTGTGCGGATCATCACTAGCACAAAAATTCCTCATGCACGTCAATTTGTGAAAACAAACCATCACTACATATATAGATATACCAAGAGAAGAATTTGATAAGTTGGGGCTAATGTGAATATATAAAATTGAATATAATGTTCCATAATTCTCTATTTATATTTGTATGGTTGGACTTTGACGTACAATATATGCTGTGATATACGTGAAAAGATTGTCTAAAATTTGCCCCTTCTTTTGTGAATTGAAATCTAGCTAGATGGTAATTGTGAGGTTAAATGATGGGGACATATTTGTCGGTACAAGAGTAAAAAATGGTGTCATTGAAAGGGTTAAATCTAGATTGTCAGATCTTTATGTGCAGCGGGGTAGTTTGCTATTGAATTAACATCAACAACTGAAATAATGAAACTTAAATTTGGTAAGATGAGAGGACGAAGGAGACTTGAAAAAATGTGAATTTAATCTGAAACGTTAGCGTATTTTTCTCTCTTTCTTTCCTTTGTCTTTGCATATCACTTTCTTTTCTTTCTGGGAAAACGAGACGCATTAATAAGGTTCACGCGTCAGACACAAACATGCAAATAACAAAGAACAAAGCAAAAGATGGGACTCTCGGACTGAGAGTGAGAGAGAGCTCCCTCTGTCTGGTTTGGCTGATTCTCACAGCTTTTCTTGTTAGAATCCAACCATTTAATGCTTGCAAAAAACAAACAAGAAACACTCAAACAACTGTTAGTCTATGTCTATCGTGTTTTATATACGACCAGCTCTGCTTTGCGCTGGCTGGCTACATGAAAATCTTGGCATCTTTATTCATTATTGTTAGTATTATAAATTAATTTAACATGACTTTAATTCTTTGGGAAGTTGCATGTGAAAAAGTGAAGACAACTGTTTAGTATAAAGTTAACTCTCTCTCTCTCTCTTGCGTAGAAATGTGTTGTTGATTTTTGCCGAGTGGAATAGGAGAGGGGCATATCTTCATTTTTCTCTTGTTTTTTTCGTTGATTCTTGTTGAGATGCTCTTTTTGGGTTAGGCTTTTCCCCAAGAATTTTGGCTTGATTGGAAGGGTTTATATTCATGTTGCTTAAGTCATTTTCAAATGGGGTAAGGGGAGCTATATATAAGAATGACGTGTTTGGTTTAGGTCATTTTCCGAGAAAACCCTATTTCATTTTTACTTTATTATTTTCCTTTTATATATATATAGATTATTATGATTTATACATAAGCATGGACACCCCACCTTCAATTGCTAAATCAATAGAAGCTAACCCATGTGGGGACTCTTCAATTCACTTGTATTCTAAACCTTTTCTTTATTTATATTCTTTCAAGTCATGCAAAAGCAAAAGAGATAGATCAGATAGACCCAACTCCCTATATTATTTGTTTGTGAGAAGAGAAGATGATCATCAATCAGTTCAAATTTCAAAATTAAGCATTATTTGTCTTTGTCCTCATCATCTGCCCCATCTCATTTTCAATGGGTGTGATCACCCACATTTGACTAATCAAATTACCCCAAGTTAAGGAATTGTTGAAAGCAATTTAATATCCCAATTTTCTTCTAGTATCTAATCAGGTAGGCACGGCTACAAGAACACCCTAACTTCTTTCAATAGAAAAAAAAAAAAACACCCACTTTGGTCGGTGAATACCAATTAATTAAAATTTCATGCATGTAAATATATCTTTTGAATACATAACTCCTTCCGTTTGGGTGTGCATGATTCATCCTTGTCATGCATGAACTAGGCAATCCTATAAGCCGTGACATATCACTTTCTCATCCTCAAAGATATATAGAAGTATATAAATTGGTATATATGTAACCGCCATTGTTGAATTCTTAAAAGGTATTTTGATCCGTGAGAGAGAGAGAGAGATGGGACTAGACTCGCTGCATGCACATTCATCCACACCTAATATATTGCAAAAGGGATATTCATTATTCAAGTTTCTAGTAAGATTAATTTTTAAGTGTGAATTGATCAAAAAGAAAAGTGTAGTCATTTCTCATGTAAAATCAGTTTTTAATTTCATTAATTGAAAACACTTTTTACTGTGTAAGAAATAAGGAAACCTCAACTTCTCTCTTCCTGTCTTGCACTCCAAGGATTGCAATTGCAAATTAATCTAATATGTTATTAAATCTTGATCCACTCATAACATAGAGAGAGAGAGAGTGGGTACAATTTACTGTAATTGAAAAAGCTTGTAGCAACTTTAACTTTTATCTCACAGCCAGCAGGAGCGGTGGAGAAACTTCAAACCAAGATAGATAGATTCATTAAGATTTGAATAAAGAGGAAGTGGGCATATTAGCTTTTAGAGACAGAGATGTTTCTTTCACATATATATAAAATATAAAATTTTCTTTTTGAAGTTTTGTAAGAGAGCTGTGGATAGATTGAGAAGTCATCAGGCATGGCATGGGTGCGTGTGTGGTGTGGTGTGTTGGGTCAAATTGCACATCTCAGTCATGACCACCCCACCAGCAGTACCAGCTGCACCAGCACCAGCTAGCTAGCTAGCTCAACCAACATTATTAAGACTCTCAATACAATACCAATACAATATGAAAGAAAGTCTCTCAAAGCAAAAATTGTGTCAGTGTTTTCTTTCCTTTGCCTCCACGTTGCTTTGTGCCTTCTCTTTCATTTCGTATGCCATCATTCATCATGCTTTTCTTTCTTTCTTTCTCCTATATCTATCAACACTTATTTCTTTGGCACATATCCCCATTTGAAATCACCTTCCCTCTTTCTCTTCTTCACCTAACTCAGTAAAAGAAAAATTATAAAAATAACTTTAATCCTAGCCATCAGCTTTGCATATAAGAATCTTTCCAAAATCTTGTTGCTTAATCAGATTTGTTGCTCAATAAATAATTGAATAACTCTCTCATGTGTCAACTTTCTGACGTCTTACACAAACTAGCCACTGCTTATTATTATTCCAACTCCCCTCTCACATGCATTATGCTTCCTTCTTTTCTGAAAATCTTTTTTCAATTTTCAACCTCTACATAAATATCTCCATTTCCAAGGCTTTATTTATTTAGTTTTTTAGCAATACCTACGCATGCAACGCATAAATTCACCTTGTTAATTAACCAAAAGGATAACATTCAACACCAGAAAAAATAATAATAATCGCCTTACTATGAGTTCAAGGGTAAACTACACAATTTTCTCACTCAGTTTCTTTCTTCGACAATTATTCATATTGGTATTAATTGTGTCCCTCGTGGAGATAAATGTTCTGAGATTGTTGATTGTTGAGGATTCAAATCGTGAAATATCAGAGATCACGGGACATGCATATATGTAGCTCTATTATTATTATATTAAAATGAATCCAACCACCCAGTTTGTCCTCGCGCAGAGACTCAATTAAGAAGGGAAGGGTTCATTGTTTTGAACACGATTAGGTCCACAAAGAAATAATACTACTACTTACCAATTAAAACATGGGACCGGCCCAAGAAATAATCAAAGATTAATTAACAAAATTAAACAATCAAACCCACCTTTAAATTATAATTAATTTCTCTTTAAGACTATGACTTTCCCCTGTCAGAAGCCTGCCATCTGATCCCTCTAATCAATGCTATCCCATGTACTCCACCAAAGATGATAAGTCAAAAATCCCTTTAAATTAGTTCATTTGCGTAGATGCACCCTTTGTGAAGTTATTAAACCTAGGTTGAATTGAGATCTACTTGCACAAATTATACAACCACTGAGCAACTTTATTGATGAGTTATTGGTCCAATCTTGGAGGGTCTAGCTGTGCAGTTGGTACAGTACTGAGGGCAAGTTAAAGTAGTTTCTTTTTCTTTTCTTTGTGTTAGAGGACAACTAGTTTTTTTGGCGAAGTACTTTAAAAGGGAATTTGTACAAAGCAGGCTGGGGTCCACTCACTCTTGGGCTCCAGAAATTATGAACAAGGCAGGTATACTTGTACTCAACCCCTTGATAGCCCCTTTTAATTAGGGCGAAATCGTCCTCTTGCCACAAGGGTCCCAACCCTTTGACAATCAGATCCATGTGTATGATATCTCTTCTGCAATTATAAAAATTTTGTGACATTAGAAATCAAGCATATCATGTGCTCTACATGTGACTTGGGACACATGAAAATCCAAACTACCCGGTACAATATCTAGTACGAATCGATCCACCCCTCTTTAATTTCACATCTTATATTTGTTTTCTAACTACATATATACATATATGCTATGTTATCTTCAAAACCCATCTCTAATACTAAGATTTTGGCTTAATTAAGGTAAGATTTTGCCTTTTAATTTCACACTTCTATTTATTTTGTTACCATACATATATATTATCTTCAAAACCCATCTCTAATACCAAGATTTTGGCTTGACTAAGGTAAGATTTTGCCTTGATCACACCTTCATAATGCCAACAACCCATATTAGAAAGTGGGGTTTTCTTACTTGTTAAGATTAATTTGAGAAGATTTCAAAGCTCACAATTTTAAGAATTGTAGTTGTACCATGGATGATGAGAAGGTGACCAATTCTGTCCACTTATTTCAATAGTGGTTTGAGAGTAAAGGAAAATAATAAAGCTCACTCCTATTGCAAGCTTCAAATTGAGATTAGGTTAGGTCCTGTTTTCTGCCTCCAAGTGGATATGCACTAAATTACAAACACTTGAGAATCCCATTTTCTCCTAAATAAGATTTCCCTTTCTGGCCCACTATTACTCTTTTTGGCATCTTCTGTGCTTTAGCTAATCTCCCAAAACTAAACTAATTGATTAGTGTTCATCTCATTTGTTTTTATGCGTCACACAAAGCAGAAAAGTAATAAAACAAATCAAACCCATTTGCGATGTAATACTAAATCTATGCTCGCGTATGCAGCTTGGAATGAAAATTTGTTGATTAAATTCTCGTTTTTATTTTATAAAACATATTATTTTGTGATTGAATTATTAATTCTCAAGAGGTCCGGAAACATCTTTGGACTTTTGACCTGGTCTCAGCAGGCAGCTTTGTTGTTTTTTCTCTTTCAACAACGGCAACCACAACCAGTTTTGAAATTGGAATTTGGGTCACAACTCGCCAGATGCTTTATCAATTATCATAGATAAATATATAAATACAATTATGGTCATCAACTCTTCATTGACAATGAACTTGTACCAGCAAATGATGCACTTGTTGAACAAGAACAAGATGAACACTTCTTAAATTTTTATTAACTGGAAGAAATCAAGAGAAGAAAACAGCAAGTCAAGACATGATTACGTAAACAGTAAAATGGTCAGCAACAAGGCGAGGCCCGGCCCGGCAATCAAAAGCATGAATCCCACTAGTTTGTGGACATCAAAGAGTCTGCTTTCGTCGGCTGCTTATTGTAGTACAAATTAATTAATTAAATTGAAGCAGTCTGCGCCTGCCTATTTGGCACGTAGAAGCGGACCAAAAGTGACTTCAACACCTAGCTTATTAGCTAGCTAGAAATCAAATCCGTTGGGGTACATATAGCTTGATTTGTTTCTTAATTAAAGTATCAAGAATGAGTATATAGAGAGAGGGAATCTATTGATAACAAGATGGAATTAATTCTATTCCAAAACATCATTTATAGGAGGTATCAAAAAATAATTATTCCACTAAAGAGCAAAGATATTGTCTCAAAAGGAGAAGTTACTATGCATATAGATTATAGTGTTAGCGTCTCAACTAAAACTCCACTTTTTGCTTTATCTAACTCCACAATTTGGTAGAAACTTGAAAAGGGCTCCTCTCTTCAACTTTTTTCTAGCTAGTCATAATGTTTGAATTTTCGAGGTGCAAGAAGAAGAAGCTAGCAAACAAATGAACTCCATAATGTATTCTTTCTCTCTCTCTCTCTATAGACTCATATGGGTCGGAAGAGTACAAGATCTATGACCGATTTATTTGAATATTTATCATGTTCTATAGTAAATGCCGACAACATTCACTTATTGCATGTTCGTCCAAAGAGAATACTCTTCACTCTATGTGCAATCCAACCTAGCTAGCTCCTTCCACAGTCGTCCCTTGTACCATTTCCAATTAAAATGTCCCATTTTTTACCTATACAAATGTATAAAAAATTGCTTATTGACATTATCATTACCTCTCCATTATTATCTTCTTCTATGGAAAAGTTAAATCTAATAGTATTTGTCACCATCTTTTCTTGAATGCTTCCTGAGAGGTCCATTAGCTTGTAGAGGTTCCGACTCGAAGTCTGAAAAAGTTGGCAAAAGTTGATGAACTCAGTACAAATCTCTATTCCCCACTTCTTGTTCTAGTAATAAATTAAAATAAAGTGAATAACAAATGAAAACCCTTTAAAGAAAAAGGAAATTACAAGGAAGATAAGCCACGGAAAGTTGAATTGGATTTGGTTGTCGTTACTACTACTTATACTAGTATTAATAATTTTGTGGGCTAATGGGATTGTGACATGCATCATATCGTACGTAAACATAATTTGGGAGCCTTAATAAGATGGCGTTTTGGAATCTCTTGCTTGTATTTGCCTTCTCATGTAAGTTCTAACGCGTTTTATGTAGAAGCAAGTTTCACCTGCTTCGATTGACTTGATCATCCTCAATATATAAACCCATTTGAGCCGTGTCAATGAAGCACTAATCAAATATTACACGTTTCTTCAACCTTGTGATAAGCCAAAGCCAAAGCCTCCACTAAGTAATTGTCTCGTTGAGAGGGACCATGTGATAAGGGCAAATAATCTTGAATAATAGTAATAATATCGTAGGTTTGGATTTTGCCGAACTAATCTTAATTTTCTCATAGTTAATTTGGTCTTGTCATTCAATTCTAGGAAGGATGATGATAATTGAGAAGATGGGTATAGGTAGATTATTATTAAATTTGTAAACCTGGTCGGCTCAAAGAATTCAAAGCGTCAAATCGGTTAGTGAAATTGAAAAAATGTTACTATAGTTAAACATGATGTGGGCAAAATAGAAAAGAAAGTTGAACAAAAGTTGCCATTAAAGTCCCACCAAATGTTTGGTAAGTTATCCAAATTTTGAATAGTAGTCTAGAAGATGTGGTCCTCTGGCATATTAGTTTCTGAGACTTGACAAGCAAGCTTGAATTGTTTGTGAAAGCTTTACAAACACACAGTTGAATTGCATAAAAATGGCATCAATCACAGCCACAACAGTAGCAGTACGCAATAATAGAGAAAAGAACCCCATGATTCTTGGCTGCACATACACATGGAAAGAAATTTTTTAGAAAAGAGGAATAAATAACAGAAAATGATGCTTATTGCTTTGCTTTCCCATTTGGGTTCGTTGATAGGCAGTCTGCAGGAACATATACAATCAATGTTTAAATCACCATTAGCATGTGATATTCTTTGCCTTTCTTTAATGCTTATCACCAACATAATCATGATTCGTCTTCGTGTGGTCTTGGTTTAATTAATCAAAATCAAAACTCTGATTTGAACCAAGGGAGGTCCAGATGGAAAGCATGTGAGAATGAAAGTCCAAGGCTCCAAGATGATGTTGATTTGGTTTGGTTGTGCTGTGCAATGTGGATCCATGTGTTAAATTAAGAATTATTGGTTGACAAGGATCCTGTCAAGTTGGGATTTTGATTATTCAAGAGGCAAGATTTTTAACTTTGGCCTCACAGATGTCCACTAGGAAAGTTTGGTTACTAAGATAATCCAATGAAATTCCCCACTTAAAAGTAGTGGCATTTTTTTTGGGTAGACAGCTGCTTTATAGCATGGGAAAGGATTTTCATCTTTGCATTATCAAGATCCCTCTTGGGTATTTCTTTCTTCACTCCATTTGTTGTAGTTGTTAATTTATTTTTCTTTAGGTGGGCTAATAATTTAGTCTATAATGTATCAAAATCAATTAGGAAGAATCATGATTGACATAGTTGAGAACACCGGCCATGATAATGGGATTGATAAAAATACAAAAGGTCCTTGAAAAAGGTGATGTTGAGATGAGTAGAGCCATAGAAATTGAAAGCATTGACAGCCTTGTTTCAAGGGAAAATGGCCTAGAAAGATTGATATCCACCGAGAAAGCTGTAGTGGGTTGAGATGTATGCAGGAGAATAAAGCAAGAAAGTACTACCCATTAAGAAACCCACAAAGCTTAATGCTTTCGAAAGAGCTGTGCGCCAAATTTTCAGAAAGAAGGAATTTCTTTGTCATAATGGTATGTGCCTCTAATATTCTCTTTATCAAGGCACCGGCAAAGCTTCTTAACTAAAATTTGACTTCGATTCAAAGATAATTAATGAATAAGTTCATGTTTCGTTGTTCTCATTTTACTTTTCTTAGCATTTGAAATGAGCCCATTTGGAACAGCCTTGGCCTTTATTATCCATTTTTGGGAAATTTGTATGCCCCACGGCAGCAACCTTCTCGAATCTCAATTCAACTCCTCTCCAAACCAACCGAAAATTATGACTTGAGCAAAAGCCGAAGCAATAATTTATGGAGGAAGCTTTCAAAGAGATTAGGACCATCCGGACATGGTCTCACTTGAAAGTCACATATTCCCAATTGAGTTTTGATGGAAGGTTAAGAATATGTTTACAACAGTAGATGTTAGAATGTATATCTAGGTCTGCTTTCAAGTCTCTTTCTGCCTGTTGACTCCCCACTTTCTACGCCTAAAGAGGAGGCTGCCTTAGCCAGTTTTCTTTTACATATTTATTTCTTAAAAAAAAAAAAAAATCCTTTTAAGATGTGTCATTTAAGTCAAACTAAGAAAAGTCAAGATATAACAAGCCTTAATGGGCATTTGACACCGTTTGGTCAATTGAAACTCTAATGGGCCATCAAACCAGTTCCATTCACATCCAGCCTGCCCAATTGTTTCGCTACGCAATACCAGGGTGAGTATACATTATTTCATTCTCTTCAACAAGAAAAGATACAACTTGTTAGCCAAAGATGATTTCTAAGTTATATTTTAGTGATTTTTCGGAACAAAGCCAGTGGTAGCAAAGATATAACTCTCCTTCAACTATATTCCTGCAATGACAACATACTGATATGCAGTTGAGACACCAAATTGCAAAATCATAGCGGTAAAATAACTATGCTAACATTCGTGCAGAAACATAAGCTGAAGGCAATAGCATATAAATGAGACTAAATTTAAGCACTACACTAGAACCAGCATTACAGCGTCAGTCCAACAATTTTGAACCTCGCAAAAAACTAGTCTACAGCCTATTCCAGATCAATACATCTTGCATAAACTCATAAATCTTCTATCTTCTCAATGGAAGAGAAGTGTGCATCAACTTTATCAAGAGTTTCTTGATCAATTTCAGTTGTTGTAACCAATTTTGGCAATGAATAGCTTGATTCTTTTCTTGATGCCAAGTCATTCTTCTCATTCTGTTCTTTAGTTACCTCAGTATCTTCAGTTCCAGTTTGACTAGATGTCGTGTGTGGATTGTTGAGCAGGGATTTTAACTTCAAGCAAGACTTGGGATCTTCTTCACTCCGGGCTTTGTTCAGCTTTTCAACAATATCATTTAAAGTTGAAGCCCTCTCAGACCACCAAAGTTTTGCCTTTTTTGAACTTTTCTCAAGATTGTTTTGGTCATTAAGATCATTAACCTCATTGTTTAACTCACAGTTCTGAAGCTTCTTTAATCCATGATCAACAATTTGCTTTATCCTCTGTCTAAATTTTTCGTTTCTTGTTGGATTTGATCTTAGCTTCAACTTCTGGCCTGAAACCATCAAGTCACTGTCTTCTTCAGCAGAAGTAGAATTTGGGTTGGCTATAGATGATTCATCCTCATTTGACCCTTCCAAAATAGATTTCACTGAAAATACCTCCTCCAGTAAACTAGTATTCTGCATATATCGGTCAAAAGCTTCATTTTCCACTTCAATGTTTCTATCCCTGTACTCCTTTAACTTGGAAAATCTCCATTCATTTATAAGTGCAGCATCCTGAAACATAGTAACAGTGTCACATATCAGAAAAATTTATACTTACTCCACCATGCAACAAGCTTCTGAGGTGACATCAAATAATTTACCTTTCTGGTCAAAGGTTTCCTTGAACGCATGGGCATTTGGACATTGTTGAACTGAGCAAAATTGTTGGAGAGTTGCCGAAGTGATGCCACTCTAAGTGAATTCCTACAAAAAGCCCACCAAAGGAAAAACAACCACATTATAAAACAAACTATGAAAAAGCTAAGAAATTTGAATTCTTCAACCAATCTATAACCCAATATCAGGCTATTAATTTCATCAAGTTTTATTAGTTATGAAAGCATATGCTCAATAGTCAATATTAGCAAATACACATTCTCAATTTAGGAAACTATAATAAACTATAGGCACTAAGAAATTTGACATTAACGTAAGTAATGGAAAAAGAGCAATGCATCATTGAGATCATTATATACAGTCAAAAATTAAAGTAACATTTAGTGAAATTCTCATGTCAGAAACGCATGTGAGGATGCTAACTATAGAACATAACATGCTAATCAAAGAGGCATGTACAGAAAAGATAAAAACATGTCCCCGGATCCCCAATATTAATGCATACAACTTTGATCTGCTTCCTTGGTGCAATGATATCACACAACACATGAAGCTATTGTCATGCATGCTATGCTTCATAAAGACCGACATGCTGATCTAAAGAATAAGTTAAAACATGTTTAATCCAAGTCCCTGAGTCCTAAGTCTGAAATGACAACTAGCTATATACATATAGCAGTCTTTCATACCCAAGTCCATGTGAAATAGTTGAATGTATAATTTTAACTGAATAGTTGGAGATACATATGATCATGTCTCAATGGTTGACGCTCACAACTTACCCAGCAGGCGAAACATCAGATGGCTTCTGCTCAAGCGAAGGAGAGCTTGAAGTTGGCGTCTTGTCTGGAAAAGTTGCATTTGCTTTCAGAACTGCACTTCCAGAAGATATTAAAACACAAAGTAAGGTCATACTCACAATTGTACGGTAAATAATGAGAGAAAAATATGATTAGCTCTCATCTAACAACTCCCAACAAAAGCAGAGTTCAAACTCATAGTGCTTCCTCATTAATTGATTGAGTAGAATTTTAAGGTGCCACCTATACTCAAGCACAGAATGGATTTGCACCATCAGCAATTCCAAATAATGTATTTTTATAAGGTAGCACCATGAATAGAACATAAGCATGTCCAATTCAATCTTTTAATTGTATAAGAAGTTGACCTCCTGAAACATTATATTATTCCAAATTCAATGTTCAAATAGAACTTCCCAATATCCTATAATTCTGTTAGCCTTCCTAATCCCATAAGACTGGTGGAAAGGGTGAGGTCACAGGTTTTATACTTCTTGGATGCATGAGTGTTATTTTCCAAGCAAAATATCAAGAAAAATAATATAAAACCTATGTAACAGTGAAGAATCCTAGCAAAAAATCATACCATGAATATGGCATGGATTTTGTGCTTTTGAACAGCAACTCTTGCATGACTGGTAAGGGCACCTGCAGAGGTAATCTTACTCATTAAAAGGACCAAACAGAGGAAAAAACATCATATTTTCAAACTTCTTTGAGCAATATAAGAAGATACATAATGCTTATAATGTAATTAATATAAAAAAAGATTTCATATTTTTGTCTACATCTTCAATAATCTTGAAAAAACCAATCCATGAATCCTAGTCTCCTAAAACATTTTCAATTATTGATTGACATCTGTAGTTAATGGCACTTGCTGGCACACCATTGAACCAAGCTAATATCCGTATGCATAGTTCAATTAGTACTGAATTGTATGTGCCCATTTCAGCCAATGCAAGCTGCGAATGAGCCAAGTTATAAGAAGCACTATGATGTTCTAGCTCAACTTGTCTACAACATAAGAACAATCTTGCCATAGATTCCTCAAACCACCAGTGCAATAATAAATAAATTAAAACGCTCCCACCTTAGAAGATAGTGGCTGTTAGTTGAAACATACATTTAAATGACAGGACATGAGACAGATTTCATCTTAAGTTATGGGTTAAACTTAGCTGACTAATTATCAACATTCCAAGATAATTTGTAATTTGTGCCACCCTCTTTTGGGCATTTAAATTGCTACTTTTATGAAAAATGTAATCAATGCTAACCAAAAGAGACGAACAACTAAAGAAGAAACAAGGAGAAGAAGAAGAATTCATGTGGTTAAGAGGATTCCATCTAAGGACAAGACTACACATCACTATAAAGTTATGAGATACATTGGTGACTCGAACTCTCCAAACACCAACTTTAATCTCATAGTTTTATTTATGCTAAAATCCTATCCCGCTGTAAAACAACCCCGAAGTGACCTTAGTACACTATTTAATACAGGATTAGTAAAACAGGGTCAGAATCCCATAACAGAAATTACAAGGTTACAAAAATACTTGCATTTGGTTCTGAGCATATGTAACGGACCAAGTAATGGATTAAATTTATCACACCAGTACAACCCAGTCAATATCCCTGAGAAAATTTTGACCAATTCAAAGCCTCATGAGATAATTCTATTATTTGGGCCTGTAAACAATCCAAATTGAGCTGAACAGGAAGTACTCATCCTGAACTCCATAAGTTTTAAAGTTAATTCCTCTAGTGAGTCTTGAGAACAATGCTCAAAACTGACAATTTGCAAAACCGCAAAACGTGCCAGTTTAGCGATCTTCCAATCAAGCAAACACAAACTGAAATACGGCAATAGGATCGTTTTAGATCCTCAATCCGAGCATTGGCCAATTACCATGTTAAGTTCTAGATTTCACCACAAACTCAATTAAATTTTAACACTTTTATGACCTTTTTGTACATAAACTTTAGGTCCTGGCAGTGCAATTTCCCCAATTCTGGAAACCTTAATTTCCAACACCATACCAAAAGTACAAATTTTCATAATTTTCAATTTGTTACCATCTTGTACGCAACTTAGAGTCCAATTTTTCATCTTTTTGAATCAATTTTCACCACTGTCAGCTCAAATACGCAATTTAAAAAACCAAACCTCCAAATTGCAAACAAACACACAACCACCCTTGCGAACAAAACGAAATCATAATTACAATAATAGCAACACAACTTCCGTAGAAGGCGTTTACAATTACCTGGAGCGAGCGACGTTTCCGCACTGAATACACTTGGGCTTGTTGAGACCGCGGAGGGTTTTGGGCGGGGTGTCTCGGTGCAACGTGGAGGCGGCGGCGGCGTGGGTATCTACGGAGTTGTTGCTTAGGGCTGGCGATGAGGCCGCCATTTACGTTGAGTTTTGCGCTCTACTTTCCCCCGCTCCAATTTGTTTGCCAAGATTTGAAATACCAAAGTGAAAGCGCTGCAGTTTTCTTTTTTTTTTTCCTCCGATTATTGGCCTTTTTTCCCTTTTTTTTCTTTTTAAGGTAAAATAAATAATAATTAATAATAAGAGGAACCTGAGAGAAGACCGATTTGAGAGAGTAGTATGAGAAGCACAGTCGTCTATTTTATGTTTTTTATTTCGGAAACTTTGGGCCGGGTCACTAGGTGGATATTCGGGTTGGTTCTGGGCTTCTTGTTTCACTCTAATTTTCCCAAGTCGTTCTTTCGATAAACTTGTTTTCTGCGTTACATTAGATAAATGATGCCTAGCCAAAAATGGGAGAAATATAATTTTGTAGAAGTATTCATCATTCAATGAATTTGAAATAATAAATATAATACATAAATCATCTAATTAATATAACAATAATTATATCCAATCGTGCCCACCAAAATAGTTCACACAAACAATTATATAATTTTTTTGATTAAAAATAAAATAAAATGACATTTGGTTGTGTAAATGGATGAAAGATACTAAACTGAGATTCACATTCAAAATATAACTAAAAAAATAGTTTTATTTAGTGATGGATGAAGGGTATTCAAGTTATTTTACATATAAAATTAGATGAGTTTATGTCATTTCCTTTAATCATACTTATTATTTGATGTTTTATATCATTATTCTAAATTCATGGACTAATATGTCTTTCCCAAGTAAAAATAATTAATTAATTAAAACTGATGTTTCCATTTTTCTATAAAAAACTAACGGGTCATTTATTTTTTGGTCTAAAGTTTCAACAAGTTTGAATTAAACTGAAGTCTACATGTGTTTGAATATATAAATTTGAATGATATATTTGCTTTTTTTTTTAATTTTAACATCTAAATTAAAATATTTAAAATTAGTATTTTTATAAACCTATTCTTATTGTTGTTGTTTTCACTTATTTAGTTGTGTTGTTGATAATTGATATATTAAAAATATTTATAAATCAATATCTTCATAAAATTAATATTTGCAATATTTAAAATTTAAAATTTAAAATATTTTATTATTTTAGAAAAAATTTAAAATAATAATTTAGATTTTAATTATATGTATTTTTTTTTTAAAAGACATTTTAACACACTTTTTTAATACAAATTTTTAGTCCTTAACCCTATAAAATCCAATAATTGAGATTTAAATTCAAAAAGTTAAATTCGATTATGTCTAACTCATCAATCATCTCAATTATTAGAATTCGTAGATAAATGACTACAAATTTGTGTCAACATTTTTTATTTCTTAATTTAAATACTTATTATTGTATTAAAGTTATTGGCAAATTGGTCATAAATCAATTAGATAGAGGTATTTTAGAAAATTATGGATCACATAAACCTTTTAGACTTCAACATTATGATAAAAGCTACAAAATTTAGGTTTTTTGTTATTCAGATTAATTTTGTCTAGAGTAGGTCTTACACAAAAAAAAAAAAAAAAAAACAAAATCAAATTTATANAAAAAAAAAAAAAAAAAAAAAACAAAATCAAATTTATACTTAAGTTTTTTTTTTTTTTTTTTAAAGCCCTAAGATATAATATAAAAAATGTAAGGCACATATATACCCACGTTACCATAATATGTAGTATATCCATCAATGGATATCACTTTCTTAATAATTCAGCATTTTCAAAATATTATTTATTGTTTTTATCTCTATTTCAAAATTTCGTGTATAATTTAATCAAAACTTTTAGGAAATTTAGGAGAAATAGCTAGATAAGAGGGTTGGAAAAACAGCATACCCAACCTCACATGAAATACCAAAAATATCCTTGCCAAAAATGCCAAATTTTGACTATCCATTTACGTTGTAACGGGCTTAACAAGTTAAGACAGTAACGGCCCAATATAATCGGCCCATTAAGATAGAAACAGGCAATAGGTTGAACTCGGTTACAATTTTGATTTTAATGGGCCAATTATATTAGCCCGTTACTATAATAACGGGCATAATGGGGTCAATTAAAATTGGCCCGTTAATGCTTAACGGGTAAAAAACCGCCTTGCATATGTGAAAATGAAACAAGCATTTTCCCCTTACTTCTCTCTTCCCACTCACTTCTCTCTCGCTTCTTTGAACCGAAAAAAGACAATTTATGAAACGTTCACACTATCCTTTAAACTAAACCAAAGACAATTCTCTAAAACATCTCAAGCTCTCATATGAACCAAAGATAGTTCTCCTTTGCCACATTGTTGTTACCGGAGCCGTCAATGGAGGTAAACTCGCTATTTGGTCATTTTGATTTAAACAATATTATATATTAGTTAGTTGGTTTATTTTTGTACATTTGGTTTGGGAAAGTTGGTTTATTGTTGTAGATTTGTGTTTTTTTTTTTTTTCTTTTGTTGGGATGTTTCTATTGGGTTGTATTGGGATAAGAATGTTGGAATTATCATTAAAAAAAGAAATTGTTTGTCGAAGAAGACGAATGGTTCTGATCCGGTTAACGTAGAAGACAAATGGTTTCATTAACGGGCTACGGGTAATTAACAAAAAGTTAGGGATCCTAACAGGCTAAGGGTAATGGGAGCTAACAGGTATTAACGGGCATTAACGGGCTAGGGATAACAAGGGCTAACGAGCTACATGAATTAAACGCAGTTACGGACCTTAACGGGCTAGGGTAACAGGGGTTTAATGGGTATTAAGTAGCTATGGGTATTAATAAGAGAATTAACATGCAGTTAGCACCCTAACGGGCTATGGGTAACAGGGGGTTAGCGAGAATTAACAGGCTATAGGCTTTTACATGGTTAGGGACCTTAACAGACTACCGTTAACATAGGTCAATGGAACTAACGGGCTATATGTATTAACAGGAATTAATGGGCTTCTAGTTAACTGTCTTAACGGGTATTAACGGGCAAGGGCTACAATCTTGTTTCCCAAATTTGATTTTTATCTCTGTACTTTTTAATTTTTTTACTAAATTTAGTATTAATTGTTGTAATTGTCTTTAATTATTTTATATATGATTTGTTTGTTAGAATGGAAGGTCTTTGTGTCTCATTTGACTTGAAGACACCCGCAATCGATTTTTTATGAGTGAATGCCACAAACATGACTATATTGTAGTGTACTCAATTTATTAATGAGAGACTTTCGGAAAGGCAACTAGGGGTTTTTTGCTCTACTTGTTTTAGACCTTTCTCTCTTATTACCGATTTAGTAAACTCAAATATGATCTTTGATGTTATAATTGTTTTTTGTTTTATACAATGATTTGATTGAGAGGTTAAAGGTGTTTAGTACGGATGGATAAGAGATAGTTAAGGGAGAATAGACTAATATATATGCAATGACATTTTTATTTTTATTTTAAGTAAGATTAGATACATATATCTAAATATTATTGGGATAAACTATTTTTTCTAATCTCTATTTATATTATTATTTTTAGTAAATTTTTAAACTTTTAACATATTACAGAGGGGAGACTCATTTATCAATTTATTTTTTAATAGGTGTATTAAATCAGTTTGAATTCACGCGCCAAGTTATCAGTACAATAAATGGGATAAATAATAGACACCCCCGAGGTTTAGTCTAAGTAACAAACTCACCTCTGTTATTCACAAAGTAACATAAAGACCCCCATTTTGATATTTTAAGTAACATTAAAACCCATATTTTCATGTGTCAAGATCCCCATATTTTCCAATTCTGGGGGTGTCTATGTTACTTTATGAATAACGAGAATGAGTTTGTTACTTAGATTAAATCTCAAGGGTATCTATGTATTTACCCCTACAATAAATATACCCTTGATTTTCTTGTAATGTGCCTCACACAAATTGTCTCCTAAAAATATCATCGATTGCCTCACATGAATTATCCTAGAGAGCTAAAAAGCCTGAAAGAAGTCAAATCTTTACCGAACACAATAATGGAACCAGCTGCGTTTCGTCCTATGTTTTATGTTCGATACATTTATCAGTACGAAAGACTTGTGTCATTCTCCGAAATTATTGGTGGCTGAGCATCGCACGATTGAACGAAAACCATTATCGTATTTTCGCAAACCAAATAATGATTAAAGCAATAAATTTCAAGTTTGTTTCAACTTGAGAGGTTAGCTGGTTGTAAACGATAGCGCAGATATTTTTGACTTATTGTACTTGTTAATGGTATCTTATCACACTCAATAACTTCATGTAGAAGCAGAATTGCGTAACCTAAGCAAGCACTTGAGAGAAAAAAAAAAAAAAAAAAAAAAAAAAAAAAAAAAAAAAAAAAAAAGT